>CAKNYM010042300.1:0-41093 GCA_932195095.1 Andricus curvator | reverse complement strand
CATTCACAATTTCAAAATCACAAAACTAGCGAGTGTTCACTTTTCTTCATAAATTATAAATGTATTGAGGCACCAAGAAATAAATTTAAAAACTACCGAATTTCGAATTATGAAATTTTAAAATTCGGCCATCTGAAAATTTATTTATAAATTCCAAACTTATCAAGTTGTCCAACTATAAATTTCGATATTACCAAATTTTCCACATTGACAGTTCCAAAGTTACAAGACTGGCGAGTGTGCACTTTTCATTATAAATTATAAATTTATCAAGTCACCCGGCAATAAATTTCAAAACGACCAAATTTCGAATCCTGAAATTTCATAATTAGGCCCTCTGAAAATTTACTTAGAAATTACAATTTTATCAAGTCGCCCACCTATAAATATCGATATTACGAAATTTTCCACATTCACAATTTCAAAATCACAAAACTAGCGGTCGTTCACTTTTCTTTGTAAATTAAAAATGTATTAAGTCAGCAAGCAATAAATTTACAAAGTACCAAATTTCGAATTCTGAAATTTCAAAAAAAGGAAGAAAAAGGAATGTATAAAATAATATGTAATTATATAATAATAATAATAATAATAATAATAATAATACTTGAACGGCGAGTAAAGTGGATTCAGGAAAATTCCACCTTTTCTACTCATCCTTCCCGTCTGTTCAATAAAACGTCACGTGCCGTTAAAAATCCGCCTAGTCGAGAAGAGATTCAAGTCTTCTGGGAACAAGTATATGGAGATACTTATCAGCTAAATGAAGACGCTTCAGATATATCACTCTTTCGTAACTTTTGCCAAAAGCAAAGGTTACGAGGTCCAGAGGAAGAGTGTCCACTAATTACTGCTGAAGAAGTGAAGAAAGTTAGCGCTAGAACTAAGAACTTTTCAGCGCCAGGGCCAGATAAAATCAACAACTTTTGGTGGAAGAAGTTTACTTCTACGCACCAACATCTAGCTCGTATATTTACTACTTTCTTAAACGGAGAACAACCCGTCCCGCAGTGGCTAGTGGAAGGACGCACGGTATTGATCCCTAAGACCACAGATTTGTCAAGTCCAAAGAACTACAGGCCCATAGCTTGTTTAAACACCAGCTACAAGCTATTCACTGGCATCCTCAAAGAGAGGATATTAACATCTATCGAGCCGGTATGGAGTGCAATAGTTAAACAACGTGGATGCAAGAGAGGTCTGGCAGGTTGTAGGGAGAACCTGTTAATAGACAGGTGTATCACCCAGGACTCGATCAGGTATCGACGCAATCTGTCCATGGCTTGGATTGACTACCGTAAGGCATTCGATAACACGAACCATGAGCTACTTATTAAGCTCATTGAGTGCATGGAGATGCATCCAAAAATAGTGAGATGCATAAAAGAGCTTATGCTCTTATGGCGGACAAGATTTGTCATAACATCTGACAAAAGACAAGTGACTACAAGCTATATCACATATAAGAGGGGGTCTTCCTAGGAGACTCTCTAAGTCCGATACTTTTCTGCATCTCCCTCTTGCCTCTATCTATTGTGCACCGAGGCAAAAGCTCTGGATACCTATGTGGCCCGCCGAACAAAAGAGAATATAAGGTTAACCACCTTTTATACATGGACGACCTTAAACTCTTTGCTTCCTCGAAAGAGGACCTTAACATCCTTGTGGAGGCGGTAAATAGGTACTCTCAAGCGATTGGCATGAGCTTCGGACTGGACAAGTGTGCCTGCGTCCACCTACGCCAAGGAAGATTAGAAACTACATCATCGCGTCACGATCAGGATGTTCAACTCATAGGCGGAAATACCATTCAACATCTTGGTATTGGAGGAACATATACATATCTTGGAATACCGCAAGCGGAAAACCATGATGTGCGTGCGTTTAAAACGGCCCTTGGAAAAAGGTATCGCCAAATTCTCAGAAAAATTTGGGCTTCCGAATTATCTGGAAAGAATAAGATCCAGGCGACCAATATGCTGGCCGTTCCTATACTGCTCTACACGTTCGGTGCAGTGAAATGGAACGTCGATGAGTTGAAGCAACTTGACCGAAGCACACGCAAGATGATGACAATCCATCGAAGTCATCATCCTAGATCTTCCGTACCTCGAATATACCTCCCTCGAGATAAAGGGGGTAGAGGCTTGCTGAGCTTAGAGTGTCTTCATCGCAGAACGGTTCTGGCTACAGCTTGCTCAGTTCTAAATAGCACAGATTTTCTTATGCGACTAGTACATCAACATGAAGTCGTCAATGCTGCGGCGTTTCTATATCGTGCCGCAGATAGGGCCGCAGAGGAGCTTGGCCTCCCATTTGATTCCAGCGACACTACACATGGCCCAGCATCACTAACACCTTTGGTGCTCAAAAGTCGTGTACAGGAAGCAGAACATGCGCTTCTACTAAGAGAACATGCTGACAAGCCCCTTCATGGTAAATTCTACGGCATTATACGTAGAGAAGAGCTCTCGATGGGTCTGTCCAACATGTTTCTCAAGTCTGCTGAATTAAAATCGGAGACTGAGGGGTTTCTTTTTGCCTGTCGAGATGGCGTTATAGACACCTTAGTTTACCGCGAGCGCATAATGAATATACCTGAAGGCGATACCAACTGCCGAGCGTGCAAGCAAGAGCCAGAAACACTTGGACATGTTCTCAGTGGATGCTCAAAATATGCACGATACGGGTACATAGAGAGACACAATGCGGCTCTAAAAGTGTTATATTACCATCTGAGGCACTTCTAGAGAGTTGATCTATTGCCCGTCTTGCCATACGCCCAGGGGGAACTCGAGTCCGTTGTGGAGAATGATCAGTGTAAGATCTACTGGAATTTCTCATTCTCCACCACTCAACGTAGCAGTGCTACGAAGCCTGATATTGTCCTCCAAGATCTGAAGAACAAGATCATTTACGTGATTGAATTCTCGGCACCAGCCGATGGTAATATCACGGCAAAGGAGGAAGAAAAACGGGCGAAATATCAAGCACTTCTTTTCGACCTGAGCAGGCTCTACCAAGGCTTCAAAGTCCATCTTGTAGTTCTCATAATCGGCTGTCTTGGAGGTATGAAAGCTTCATTTATTAGCCAAATCAACAAGATTCCGGCTTGCTAGCGTCAGGCTCATTCCATCGCGAACCGGATGCAAAAGGCTGTTCTTCTGGGATCACATCATCTGGTCCGTCAACACTGTTCCTCATAACATTCTACAAAGATTCGTAGCTCTAAAAAAGTATCCAGAGGTGAAACTTCATCTCCAACTGTCCCGTCTGCCGCGTAAGATCATCCGCGGCTAGAGACCTGACTCCAAGGAACAGTGTTGCCCGATGTTATCTCGCGTAAATTTCTCGCTCTTGCTTACCTTCTAAGACAGAAGGAGCAGAAGCGGATGACGTACACGTTCCAGTTGCGTCGGGATCGGTTGCTTTAAAGAACCATGATCGTAGCTTCCGGAGCCTACAACTTCTCATAAAAAAACCGAGAAAAAGTTTGAAAAAAAAAAATAATAATAATGCTATGTAAGGATAACAGCGGTGAAGACAAACTGCAAACTACACCATGCTCCTAATTTTGTACCTACAACATCATCGCAAATGATTTCAAACATCGGATTAAAATAACTTATAACATCCTCATCTCATCAGTCACTTGACTTAGTCCGTGGCTATGACGAAAAACCGGGTTCACCCCAGAAAAAGTTTGAAAAAAAAATAATAATAATATAATGACCCTACCGAAGGTGTTCTTGCGTTGTCGTCGCGGTAGAGCTTAAGCTTTCCTCTCATGAATTTGACGGCTATGTTGGCTGTAGCATTGCTACTGACAGGGTTTCCCATGCCGGACAGGTAGAGAACGAAGAGGAAAGTAACTAAGAGGAACACCAAAACCCATAAATTATAATGAAGAGTATTTTTAAAATTCTTAAACGCTTGTCGCTTCCCAAGGATCGTTGGGGCGCTCCTGGAGCCACCGCTGGGGGCCACAGCATGCGGGACGGTGGTAATGGTGAGCTGCGAGATGGTCAGGCAGATCTCACTAATCAAACAGCTGGCCAGCAAGAACATCTGCGACATACGGTAAGCAGTGAAACATCAACTGTGCCTGCTGAGGATGCTTTGGCTAGCTTTAGCCATTTGCAGCCAACCACCTCAACAGAAATACCGTGGAAGAGCACGAGGGACTATTCACTGAGTTGAAATGAGTTAAAAGTCATTCTTCACTCAAAACAGGTCAAATGAAATTTCTTATGATCCGGCCAGATCATGAGAAATTTTTCCAAATCTTAGGAAATCGCGCTAACTCAGGGAGAATCACGTGAATTCTTCCCAACTCTTCTCAACTCTTCTCAACTCAGCGTTGGTCACTGTAAAGTCAGCGCGATCACTTGTACTCTTACGAACTCTCGCTGAACTCTTTCGAATTTCTGAGTATTCATTCACTGTTTGACTTGCTGATATTTTTATTTTACGCGTAATAAAGGAGATTGTAATTGATAACAAGCTAATTATCACATTAGGAGATACAGAGAACTGCATTTATTCAAAATAAATATTTGAATACATTTTTTATGCACTGAATTATATTTTTATTTGAGATACAAAGATGTTTTGAAAATTGCTACGAAATTATTCTAAGCTAAAACTGTGCTAAAAAAGAAATAGAAATGCATTCCATGTTTTTCGAGATGTTTTTCTTGCTTTTAAGCTGTTCAATTTATTTCAAACCCAATAATCTTGTTTTTGGTTATATAGTCTTGTTAAAACAGCCCTCATATTTCATTCATTAAAAAAAATACAAGATTTTCCACAACTTGAAACCTTGGAAAAATGTACTTAAAATTATGTTGTCGACGTTTTGACTTGTACTTTACTGTCAACTTTTGTAGTGTATGTAATATATAAATTTTTACAAGAAACTACAATTGAAAAAAAATATTACACTTTTACCAAGAACTTTTGCTATTATAATAAATCACATTAAACTGTAGTTCGATTATTGAAAATTGAACAATAATTCAGTTTACAGGCCGATTCTGAATCTGTTGAAAATTAAGCAAGCTACAGATTTTAACGTTAAAAATAGAAATTTTTCAATTTGAAAGCCTCATTAGTGAACAACATTTAAATGTAAGATTGAAACTTTATAAACTATTCTTAATTTTGAAATAATTTAAAATAAATAGATTCATGATTAAACGATCTTATTCAATTCCAAATCCTATTCAAATATTGTTTCAATCTAAAATATTCCATTTCTAACCATTTCATTTCAAATCTTTTAATAAAGGTTGACGTTTTTTTTTAATACTTAGCAATATTTTACTTTTTATTTAAAATAAACAGTTATAAATCAAATGTTAAAAACTAAACAATTTTCAACTGAATTATTTGAAATAAAAAGCCTTGAATCGTTAATATTTCAGAGTGTGACATTTAAACTTTGATTGTTACAATTTTAATTGTTCTATTTAACAAAATTTTAATGTGTAAGTGAAATTATTTAATTTTGATGCATAAATGAAAATCGAGCTGCCGGATCGAATAAGTACACATAAAATTATTTCGCCGAGAGTGGAAGACCTCTGGAGGCTTTCTGAAAAATTTTCTAATTTTTATTTTGAAAGACTATATCTAGATGTAGAATTTCATTGCGCATCTTTTTATTTCAGGCAAAAAGTTGTAGCTTTTTTAGTTTTTTAGTTAGAGCCGAAAAAATGACTTTTTAAAAAAATTAGATTTTAATTCGTTTTTCACTTCAACTCGTGCTCAGTCAGTCAGTTTTTGGAATTTTTTAATAAAATTTGTATCGTATGTAGCTCAAAATGTCCTTTGACTGATACAACAGAAGGAATTTGAAAATTTATTTTTTTTAAATTGTTAATAATTTTTTTCTGATGCTTGGCGCACATTGGACTTCTCTAACTTCCAGCGTTTCGTTTATCGAGCGAATTTTCAGCAACAAAAAGTTTCCAGCGAGAAAGTTGTTAACAACAGTACAAGGAAGTTTTCTGGAAAATTTTAGCCCAATCGAACTGATATTTAAGAAATTATTAATGTCTGAAGTCGCCAGCGGCTATACTACTCGCGCGCGGACTGTAGCGAAAGTCTCAGATCCGAGTCTTAATACAATTCACCGGCGCCAAAAATAAAAACTAATCAACAATTCAGATAATATAGAAGTATTATGAATGAATAAATAAATAAGTCTGCATAATGTAAAATAATGTATTTATTTCATATTGATTCTATTTTTGAGACGAACTGTGCAAAAGTAAAACAAAACATAAACATCTAATAGTTGAGATTCACCGGATTCCTAATTCCGCGAATTTTTCAATGCTTCAAATTCGTGGAATTGACAAAAGTGAAAGGTCGAAAAAGTGCACTTGTTTTTGGTTCGTATTGTAATAATAATAATCTAAAAAAATTTCAAAAAATTTGAATCAGTGAAATTTCATTGAAAATCAGTGACAATCAGTGAGTGAACGATTTCTCACTATTTTATCAGCGAAATTTCCGTTTTTTCTTTCAGGGTGAAGAATATATATCTGTTTCAAATAAAGTCCAGAATGCAGAAGTTTTTGAGCCAGTTAAACTCTACTGTGAACGTTTGAAGTGTTATGAACAATGATCTCATTAGTAATCAAAAGTTCAGAAAGCATAATATTTATATTAAAAACGTTTATATATTTTTTAATTATTCTAATATTAATTAAATAACGGAAAAAGATTTTTAATGAAAATAAATTATTTTAATGCAATGTTATGTATTTATTTAATGATTCATAATACTTCGATATTACCCGATTTCTTGATTAGTTTTTATTTTTGGCGCCGGTGAACTGTATCAAGAATCGGATCTGAGACTCATTAGAGTCATTAGAGACATTAGTAATTTCTTAAATATCAGTCCGATTGGGCTAACATTTTTCAGAAAACTTCTTTGTATTGTTTTTAACAACTTTCTCGCTGGAAGTTTTTTGTTGTTTAAAATTCGCTCGATAAACGAAACGCTGGAAGTTAGAGAAGACCAATGTTCGGCAAGCATCAGAAAAAAATTATTAACAATTTTTTTTTATAAATTTTGTAATTCCTTTTATTGTATCAGTCAAAGGACATTTTAAGCTACATTCCCTGAAAATTTTATTGAAAAATTGCAGAAACTGACTGACTGAGCACGAGTTGAAGTGAAAAACGAATTAAAATCGATTTTTCCAAGAAAGTCAGTTTTTTTGCTTTAATTAGATAACTAAAAAAGCTACAACTTTTTGCCTGCAGAAAGAAGATGCGCAATGAAATTCTACATCTAGATATAGTCTTTAAAGATTAAATTTCGAAAATGTTTCAGAAAACCTCCAGGGGCCTTTCCACTCTCGGCGAAATAATTTTATGTACCCTTATTCGATCCGGCAGCTCAATTATCATTTTGGAAAAAATTTGAGTTAGTTTGAGGGATATTTACATGTTTTGAGAAGATTTAAAAAAAAAAGTAATAAATTTATATTTTTGAAGATTTGGAAATAAAATTTTAAAGCTTTTTAAGGATCTTTGAAGGTCTTCAGAGAAGAAACAAAAGTTCTTAAGTTTTCTGGAAAAATTTAAAATGCTTTCTCATTCAAAAAAAAAAAAAAAAAAATTCAGAGAATATTTAAAAAGATTTCAGAAAAAGTTTTAATGCATACATTATTGTTTCTAACTTAAAATTGCTTGAAAGGATATAATTTTGAAAGTTTATAAATTTTTTGATTCATGCTTCAATTCATAGCATTGAAAATGATGGTTGGATTTCTATTTTTTCAAATCTTTTAACTGTACGATGTATAAAAGTTAAAATCTTGCAGTTTAATGGCATTCAATGAAAACATTTCCAATTGGAAAGTGTTAAAAGCTTCCATTTATACGCAGAAATTATTCAGTGTTTGAATTGACATTTTTTTGAAGCTTTAATTTTTAAAGTTCATAATTTTTATTGTCTTTCAAAACCTTGAATTTTTTCTTTCCTTATTGTATCAAAAAATTATATTTTGAAACAAACATTTTCCCACGATGTTTATTCCATCTTTGAAGAATTTTTTATGGAATAAAACGAGTTCCAATAAAAATATGGGTTATCTACTTTTGTACTGCCACCCTTTAACTGGAAAAATATTTTGTCCATTGAACGGAAATTTATAGGGTTCTTACATTTCTTTTACAATGTGACGTGCTTTTTATGTATCATATACGTATTTTGTATACGTGCATTTAATTTCAAAGAATGTTTTTATACGTCGAAGTGTATTATATGTATTATATGTGTTATGTGTGTATAAAATAAAAATGAGTGATTCATATAAATTATTTTTCATTCATGCGGATTCACCGAAAAATCATCTGACAATCCCCATGTCGGCAATTTCTTTGAACTCTTTCAATATTCTTTCAACTCATTTTGTACTCTTCCTGATCTTCGCGTATTCTTCCAATTCATCCGTATTCTCTCCGATTCTCACCAACTCTGACTCGATTCTCTTCACTCAGCTCAACTCAGCTTCACTCATCTCAACTCACACTCAAGATTACGTACTCTTCGAAAATCATGAACTCTTTCACTCATTTCAACTCAGTGAATAGCCCCTCGGAAGAGCATCAAGTAGGATACCACAATGAATGAGGAATTGGTGCGTATCTATTATGAAAGTGCGAAGTTTGAAACCTCACGAAAAAAAGGACACAATTTTAGAACGAAATTTGCTGCAAAGTATCCTCAAATAGAGAAAGTCGCACTAAGAGATCTTATCGCTAAGGTGAAGGACATCAGGACTGATCTACATATCTCAGAAGATCGAGCAATGGAGATTAAACAAAAGGTTGATTAGGCGTGGAAAGACGACGGCAATGAACATCAGTTAGACGAAGCCGCGTCACACGAACAAGCAGCGGCAACTGATGTTCTTCCTCAATCTGGTGATGATCCAGCACCACCACATCATCCAGAGGTAGATGGCCTAATACAAGCAGAGCCAGAATTAGAGGTCCAACAACCAAGAAGGCGATTAAAATGGACATACCATATGAATAGAGATGTGATGTGCTTTTATTTTTTGGCAAAGAAAAGTTGGCAAAGTGTAAGGAGAGAACATCATCGACCCTTCTTACTTAATTACCCAGAACTAGCCACAAGAATAAATGAGCAGAATCTAGCAGATCAAAAACGCCCAATATCTGCAAACACATTTCTTTCAGCTGTTGAAATAGCTGCCATCGAAATGGAAGTGGAACAGCAGCTTCCTATTGATGAACTGCCCTTGGAAGATGTGGACAACGAAGACTTGATAGAAGCTGAAGGCATAGTTGCTAGGGATAATAAAGATCAAGCACCGGATCCACTAGAACCACATCCGGACATTAATAACGATGATCTGAACAGCGAAGTCCCAGAAAAACTACAGCAACTTGAAAGGAATTTTGGTCATGCTTTACTAGAGTTCAGACATGTAGAACCAACACAAAGGCATTAACTGCCCAAGATGAACATAACGAATGATCTGCGTGCACTAATAGAACACCTGAACAGCAAGGTTTTACCTATGCATTTAAACGCAACACAAACTGCTTTAGAGGTGCAAACTCTTGTATACTGTGCAATTGTGGCAACCGTTAGAACGTTCGGCCGCAGAACTAGGCCTAAAAATGCAGTCTTTGCCGCAGGAAGGGAGCGAGATCCACCATGGAAGATCAGGTTGGATATGGATGTCAGCAAAGTAATGTGCAAATTGGGTCGACTGACTCAATGTAAGAAAGGAAATCGAACCAGAAAGCTGATACACCATGTTGCTAAAATCGTCCACCCTCAGTACATCGAGACATTGACACCAGCAATATTGGATGAGATTATAGACACCCAACGACAGAGACTTGATGTTCTTACTGCTCGGCTACGTCGGTACAAGAAAAGTAGTGCAAGAAGGCAACAAAATCGAACCTTTAGCTTTAGATGTTTCAGCGGTTTTAAACAAAAAAACAAGTAACTGGAAAGCTCCACGTCCGGAAATGGTGCACAATTTCTGGTACAAGTATCTGACTAGTGCGCATCCTGCGTTGGCAAGGTGTTTTCAGAAGATCATCGAACACCCAGATCTTATGCCAGGCTTTATGCTCCATGGTACCACCTATATGTTGCCTACAAAACCAGATGCTCAAAATTCATCTGAATTTCGACCGATAGCCTGTCTTCCAACAATATATAAATGTCTTACAGCTATAATATCAGATAAGGTATATTCTCACTGCGACGGGAATGACATCCTTACAGAAGAACAAAAAGGATGTTGTAAAACCTCGCGAGGCAGTAAAGATCTTGTCAACATAGACGCTGTTGTCATGACGCACGCTCGTAAACATCAAAGAAACTTGCACATGGCATACATTGACTACAAGCAAGCGTTTCCTTCCGTACTACATGACTATTTGCTTGAACTCTTAAAAGTATACAAAATTTGCCCACGCATCATTTACTTCCTAAGTCGTACGATGATGCTTTGGGGTACAAGAATCAAGTATTTTGATCATAGACAACCAAGGATAACTAGATCAATACGCATTACGACGGGTATATTCCAAGGAGACTCCTTCAGTGCATTATGGTTATGTTTAGCGTTGAACCCACTGAGCAAAACACTAAATAGCATGTATCATGTGTTCCGAGTACATGATAACGAGGATGGTCATCAAGTGACCCATCTTCTATACATGGATGACCTGAAGCTATACGCTAGTTCGGGCAAGAAACTGCAGCAAGTGATCGATGTCACAAAGCAGTTTTCCAATGATATCCACATGGAGTTTGGACTAGATAAATGCAGAACGGTGCATTTAACCAGAGGAAAATTAGGGACCGCAGAACTAGAGAACGATTTCGAGAAAGACATCGAGGCAATGGCTGAGGGCGAGTCATATAAATACCTGGGTATTCTCGAATCCAAGGGTATTCAGCATACAATAGTTAAGAAAAGCCTAACGTCTGCCTTTACTACAAGACTCAGATTGGTTCTGAAGACTTCTCTTAACTCGGCAAACAAGATCAGGGCAATCAACACCTATGCCATCCCTGTCCTCACGTATTCCTTTGGGCTCATCAAATGGTCGAACACCGACCTCGAACGATTAAACAGAATCATCCGCGTAGAAATGACGAAACACCGAATGCACCACGGTAATTCGGCGATTGAAAGGGTAGTTCTACTACTACATAGAGGGGGAAGGGGCATTGTAGATGTCAGGAAACTGTGTGAGTCACAAGTTATATAGTTGCGAGACTATTTTAACAGCAAGAGAGATGTTACGGTTTACAACACGATCTGTAAAGCGGATCTTGAATACACGCCCTTGAATTTGTCCGCAGAGAAGGCCTTGAATATCAGGGCAGAAACCATAGAGGAATTAGAAATGCAATGGAGACAGAAAGCCATCCACGGCGAACACCCCAAAACGTTATATCAATATGAAGTGGATAGTGAGGCATCCACTATTTGGCTGAGAAAGGGCGTCCTGTATCCAGAAACGGAAGGATTCTTCATTGCGATTCAGGACCGGGTTGTCAGCACCAGAAATGATCGCAAACACGTGTTACATCAAGACGTGGTCGACCGGTGCCGATTATGTGGAGATACCAACGTATCCGTCGAGCACATTATTGATGGTTGTCGCGTAATGGCTCAAAGAGAATATGCGCACAGACATAATGATGTGGCGGGCATTATAAATCAACAACTTGCCCTCAACCTAGGACTCTTAACAGAATGGATGCCTTTATATAGATACATTCCAATGCCCGATTCAGAAAACGAAGATTACATCTTATATTGGGATGTTACTATCCAGACGGATCATTACATCCGAACCAATCGACCGGACTTCGTGATGCATGAAAAAAAATGTGGAAGAGTCTACATCATCGACATTGCTTGTCCACTTAACCGAAATTTGCAGGCAACCTATACAACCACGATCCATAAGTATAGCGAACTCAGTCATGAAGTAAAGACAATATGGAGGAAAGTGAAACATGCATCTAATCATCCTATTGTGATTTCAGCTACAGGCAATGTGTACGCAAGGTGCACTGAACATCTTGAACATTTAGGAGTCAGTAGGGTACTGGCAGCAGCTCAGAAGGCTGTTTTATTGAACACCTGTCGCTTTGTGAGAAATTTTCTAGACCATCAGGAAGCAAGTGACTTAAAACCTGTGGACTGGCAGATGGTAGCTCTAAGAAAGCATCCAGAGACGACTGTTGTCGCCTCAAGCGCTTGCGGCCGCTGCGTATGGATAACAGCGGTATAATACGAACTCCAAACGACACTATGCTCCTAATTTTGTGCCTACAGCATCATCGCAGAAGATTTCGAACATCGTATTAAATTGACATATAACATCCTCATCTCATTAGTCACTTGGCTTGGTCCGTGGCTATGACGAAAAACCGTGTTCACCCGAGAACAAGATTTTAAAAAAAGTAATGAAAAGAGAAATGAAAAGAGCCTCGGTGGCTCAATTGTTTAGACGCTCGGACTTCAGCTTAGAGGTCCGGGGTTCGATCATTGATCCGGTACCTCTTGAAAATTTTCTATGTACCTTTACCGAGGTTCTGGTGGTTCGGATCCCACCTTAGGCTGTAGGTCCCCCCATCGTGCACTTGACTGCAATCCAGTCCGTGAATGATGGGGTAAAAACCAGGCTTTGCCCAATATGTCAAGGCACATGCTCTCATCAGATCACTTGATTCCATTATAATAATGCCTCCGTGACTGATAATATATACCGGGACAGCCCCGTGAATACTATTCAAAAAATAAAAAAAAAATACAACTCTAACCAAAAATACCTTCGGCATATTGGGCTGTAACCATCTTAAGCCTCAGACATTAATTTTTAATGAATAATATATAATAATTTCGTGATTCTTCAATTCAAAATAAAATTGTTTATTTTTTAGCGCTTCGACTTAGAAATTATACAATTCAACTCCTTTTTCTCATTAAATTGTCTCAATATCGTGTAAGATAATATAGTTTTTAATTTCAGACGCTTCCAGTTCGGAATTATTAATTATTGTTTCAAAAAAATTTTTAACGTAATATTCAAAAGCTGATTTAATAATGGATTTTTAAATTGGTTATATTTTTCGTGTTAGGAAATACAAATCCAGAGACGTGAATGTACAATTTGGGCAGATGCGTGTACAGCTAGTGGGCAATCCAACGCATCTCGGCATTTTCCTTTATTATACACAAAAACGTCCTTAGCCTGCTTAGAATAAGATTTAAGGTGAATAGATTTCCTGCAAAAAGGTTTGCTAATGCTTATGGACTTCTGCAATTGATCATATATGTGACAAAACTGTGGGTTGTCGTTTGGAAAACGTGAGGGATTGGAGAACAAATTTGGTAGTACCGGGTTACGATGCAGGTATCACAAGACTAATGCTCCAGGACGAGGATTTGGGTGTTAGGACCAGGAAGTGGTGCTCTCCCGACTCCTGGTCCTGGGCCCACAGAGTCGTACCGTATCGGGATGCTTGTAACTTTGTTACAACCCCCCTCCCCCCTCTGTTTGGGACAAGGTTAATTATTTTAACAGTTCCTGGCCGAATGCAAACAAGGATTCTTCCTCCGTGATGTCCAGTTGTACATATTAATCGTCTTCTTGTTCCTCCTCAATCATTTGGATGTCTTCTTCTTATGTCAGTTCGTTTGCTTCAATTGTTATTTTCCAGATGTCCTTAAGTCTTTTGTTTGTTTATACCCAACCGCCTTTGATGTACTTGGTTTTTGTCGAATCCGGAACCATGTGGTAATTTTTGGTCCAATTTGACATTTCAGTACAGTAGGTGTCGTGAAAAATATAAAGCTCCACCAGAATCATCCTCTCGCAGTGACGAGATTTCCACGCCTTGATGTCTTCCATCTTTTTCTTTCTGTAACATAATTCAAAAAATCCTACCTCTCAAAAAAAAAATAATAATAAAAAAAAAATAAAATGCTAATTTTTTCTTAATTCGGCTTTCTATCATATTTCAACTGAATGTAAAGTCTAAAGTCTCGATTTTCACTATTTTTTCCAGCTATTAATTTTTTTATTTAATTTTCTCCATCCGGGTTGATATCGTCTTCCGCTATTCCGCTCTCCTTGGTTCCTCCTGCTGAGGAAAATTTGTAAGGGATCTCACAAATTAAGGGAAAGGTAGGATTTGGAACGTCGAGAGGCAGGTGTAGTCAATCAAATAATAGCAAGTTAATGGTGAGGTGGTTTATTTAACCAAACTTACAGGGTTGGTGGGTCCTGCTGGAAAGTAACTTATATCTAAATTCTACTTTACTTTGATCGAAATTCTATCTTGGCCTCTTATAGCCGTATTTACTTTATTTTCTTCGCGTTATTTATGTTTCATTCAATTAAATTAATTCAATCGCAATTAAAATTTTGTCATTGTAAAGTACAAGTGTAAAAATAAAATAATAAAAATCCATTTTAATTTTTGTCTGTTGTGTGGGTTTCGAGTAAGTTCTTCTGTTGTGTATGTGATTCAGTAGGAACAAAAAAAATGTTTTATTAATGAATTGTAATTGATAAACTTTTATAAATTAATCATTTTACTTATTTCTCCATTCCTCTTTCTGTTTCTTCATCCTTTCTCCAAATTCTTCAACTCTTTTTCCCATTTCCTTCTTCTTTTCCTTCTCATCTTCTTCTTTTTTCCAATTAATCATCCCCTCCCAATCTTCTCTGGAAAGCAGTCCTCTTTTTAATCTCTCATTTGATACCAATTTTTCGATCTTCTCATTGTGTTTCTTCTCTTGATGTCTCGCTCTCGCATTGTCAATATCCCGTATAGATGTGGCTGAGTAATGCTTCTATGCCAACCAACTCTGCACGGCAGTCCTTGCATTTAAGCGTAAGTCTAGGATCCATTTTTCTGTAAATCAATGTTTTTTCTGTTTTTGTTGTTTTTGTAGGTCTAAGTGTTTCTGTCACTTTTTTCGGTATTAGTGGTGTCAAAATTCAAATTGCTTACATGCATACCATTTTAAAGAAAAACAATTTCAAATCTATTTTCTAACGTTGAATTTCTTAGTATCTTTAACTTTCCAATTACCTATTGATTTTCTATTCTTTGTTTTTATTTCGTAAATTGTTGGTGAAATCTTTGCTTCAATGAAAAATGGTCCTTCGAAATTTTTATTTAATTTTCTAGCTATTCCTTCCCCTTTATTTGATAATATTTTAGTACTTTTTAGAACTTGCTCGCCAATTTCAAAACTTATCGGCCTACGTCTATTTCTTTTCTAATTATTTTTAATTTTCGCATCCTATCTGCCCATTTTTCAGACTTTTGGAATTCAATTTCGCTTTTACCATCTAAATCTTTATTCAATGCTTGAATTGGTTGGAGTTCTCTATCTAAATTTAAAAAAGCTGGTGTAAATCCTGTTGAAGAATGTTTACTTGTATTTAATGCAAATTGCAAATCATCTAAATTTTCGTCGCATGTTTTTAGGTCTTTTGCTAAATACGCTTTTATTGCCGTTTTAATTGACCTCCCTAGTAAAAATACCTGTTAAGAATCTAAGAATCTGTTTAGAAGCCTCTAAGATTGCAGTTCGAGTTTTAAGTGGATTTAAAGAGGAATCGTGGAAAGTTATGTGTTGTAATATGTTCCTAAGAGGATATTGGTTGCGCAGTTTATTTCGCGAAATGTTTGTAATGGGTTCTATGGGGAACCTAAGTGGAAATTATAATTCGAAATTACTTTTTTAACATTTTTTTAAAGGGATCTAATAGGAATTTAATAGGGACATAATTTTAAGAGGATCTAAGGGGCACCTACGTAGACCTTAAAACGCGAAATTATCTTTCCAGAAATTCTTTTAAATGGATCTAATGGGAATTTAATAGGACTACGTTTACTGGAAAAGTTACTAAGTATATCATTGCCGTCCTAAGAGGATCTAAGGAGATTTTAAACGGACATTAAAACGCTACATTATTTTGCATGGAATTTCTCTCAGTGGATCTAAAGGAAATTTAAGAGGATGCGTTTACTGGAAAAGTTAATAAGAATATAATTGTCATCTTAAGAGGATCTAAGGGGATCTTAAACGGACATTAAAACACTAAATTATTTTATGCGGTATTTCTCTAAGTGGATCTAACTAAATCTAAATATTTATACATAACATTGTTACAATCGTGTGCCATAACAATTACAGAACATGAAGGTCACACTGTTTTGTAACGTTGTTACTGTAAGGATACGTAACAGTTCTGGAATTCTGTAATGTAACTAATATAAGACAGAGTGATAGAACTGTTATGTCACTAGAATGTCACACGTGTTCCATGAACGGAAACTAAAGGTCACACTGTTCTGTAACGCTGTTACTGTAAGGATTTTATAGCAGTTCTGGAATTCTGTAATGTAACTAATATAGAATAGAGTGATAAAACTGTTATGTCACTAGAATGTCACACGTGTTCCATGAACGGAAACTAAAGGTCACACTGTTTTGTAGCGCTGTTACTGTAAGGATATATAGCAGTTCTGGAATTCTGTATACCATTAAGCCATTTCCCTTTCAGGGTAGGCGTGACACTACCCGGTTCGGGTAGTGTTTCTAGGTGGATAGTTTTCTTGTAGTTATAAATAACTACAAGTGTGGGCTCACCACACCCACGATGTGCCAACAGCACTCAGTATTATTATATTGTAATGTAACTAATATAGAACAGAGTGATAGAACTGTTAGGTCACTAGAATATCACACGTGTTCCAGAAACAGAACATAAAGATCACACTGTTCTGTAACATTGTTACTATAAGGATACATAACAGTTCTGGAATTCTGTAATGGAACCGATATATCACAAAGTGATAGAACTGTTATGTCACTAGAATACCACACGTATTTCAGGAACGGAACATGAAGGTCACACTTTCTTGTTACGCTGTTACTGTAAGAATATGTAACAGTTCTGGAATTCTGTAATGTAACTAATATAGAACAGATTGATAGAACTGTTACTTCACCAGAATGTGACATGTATTTCAGAAATGGAACATAAAGGGCACCCTGTTCTGGAACGATCTTAGACCATAACCGATATATCACAAAGTGATAGAACTGTTATGTCACTAGAATATCACACGTATTTCAGGAACGGAACATGAATGTCATACTTTCTTGTAACGCTGTTACTGTAAGGATATGTAACAGTTCCGGAATTCTGTAATGTAACTAATATAGAACAGAGTGATAGAACTGTTACTTCACCAGAATGTGACACGTATTACAGAAATGGAACATAAAGGGCACACTGTTCTGATGGTCGAGTGCAATAAGTGACTTGAACTGGATACAAATACGCCGACGACAGGGCCAAATATCGTTTAAAGTTGTGCCAACCGAGAAGAAAATATTTTATTTTTTAATTTGCACCTTATCATTTTTTAACCGACCTTCTCATGTATACCATTAAGCCATTTCCCTTTCGGGGTAGGCGTGACACTACCCGATTCGGGTAGTGTTTCTAGGTTGATAACTTGTAGTAAATAACTACAAGTGTGGGTTCACCACACCCACGATGTGCCAACAGCACTCAGTTTTCTCGAATGGTCACCCATCCAAGTGCTAACTGCGCCCAACGCTGCTTAACTTCAGTGATCTGACGAGAACTGGTTTTTTCAGCGTGGTATGGCTGTTGTCATAATATGTCAAAAATCAAGAAATAATGAATATATATTCCTGAGAGGACTCTGGATCATTCAGCAAAAAAGCATGGGCGAGATTTTGTAACGAACGTTCGAGCGGTTCGATAGCGAAATTGGCTAAGGCATCGGCTAGGTACATACGGGTTAGGGAGTTTAGGCAGGGTTCGAAACCCCAGCGAGTGCGATTTTTCAACGGGTTTAAGCGTGCGATTGTATGTGTAGGACACCGTGCGTGGAATTGGGTTATTTAAAATATAAACTAAGTGCAGCAATAATACAAGAAACATTTTTTTTGTCACATATCAAATATATAAAAACCCCTCAGAACACCTTATAAGATCCTTGTAAAACCCCAGTACACCCCGAATCAGATCCATATAGAAAAATTTCAGATATACATTACACGCGCATAGAAACCTCATAGAAATCTTTTGAACTCCCAGTAAGCGAGGAAAAAAACCCTTTGTTTACTTTTAAGTCCCTATAGTATCCACTTACAAACATCATGAGATCCACAGTATATGCTCTTTTAAGCATGGAACAAAACCCTCTTCGAAAAAGCATAGGAATCCTTAAATTCCTAAATCTATAGGGATTCTAAGAGGATTCTAGGAGATATTTTTAGCAGGGCTGTTGCATCTTTCTGTTGGATTTGCTTGTGCATGATATTTAGGAGTTTTTGAATGTCTAATACCAAATGTTTTAGTTAAATTAATTATTGATTTATTTATGTATTCTTTGCTGTTATCTGTAAATAAAATTCTAGGAGTTCCCCATTTTTAAATTATACGCTTATGGAATTCTTTTTCAATAGTCGATGATAATTTATTTTTAACTAGAATTATCTCTACCCATTTTGTAACTATATCAACGAAAACTAGAATAAATTGATTTCTTTACTTTGTCATTGGTAGCGGACCCATCATATCAGATGCTACCACTGCCCACGGTCCTTCAGTTATTCTCTTTCCCATTAAACCCAACAGATTATTTACTTTTGGATTTATCCTTTGGCAAAAATCACATTCTTTCACGTATTTTAATGTTTCAGAGTACATTCCGGGCCAAAAATAATTTTCGGAAATTTTTGCATAAGTTTTTTCCATACCTAAATGACTTGCTTGTTTATTGTCATGATTCTTAATTAAAACTTGTTCTCGTAACTCCTTCGGTATTTTTAATTTCCACGGGTTGCTATCTACATTTAAGCTTGATTTTAAAGGGTCGGGTCTATAAAAATACAATTGATTATCGCGTATTCTTGAACTTTGATTTTCTTCTGGCCTATTTTGAACATGTAGCATTTTAATTTTGTACCAATTATCTTCAATTTCTTTAAACACTTTTTCCTCGGTTTCTACTATACCAGCTAAGATACTTGAAACTTTTATTTCATTTTCATTTGACCTTGATAACACATCTGGGACATGGTTTAAACTTCCCTTTCTATACATTATTTCATAATCGTACTCTAATAATTCCAAAGCCCATATTGCAATATGATCTGTAATAACTTTGAATGAATATCCCTCTAAATACGGTCTAAATTTTCTTATTGCCCAAACTACTGCTGAACATTCTTTTTCTGATGCAGAGTATTTACGTTCTGCGCCATTAAGACCTCTACTTGCAAACGCTATTACGACATTTTCACCATTTATGTTTTGTGTTAATACGGCTCCTAATCCTGTATCGCTAGCATCGGTTTCAAGTTGGAATTGACTTCCAAAATCAGGACAGGCAAGAATTGGTGCTGTTGGTAGGTGTTTAATAGTCGTAAATGCCTGTTCCTGTTTGTCGGTCCATTACCACTTTACTTCCTTTCTTAATAGCTTTTGCAGAGGTTCTATAATTTCTGCAAATTTCGGAATAAATTTTCTATACCATGAAGCCGTTCCTATTAATCTCTGAATTTGTTTAACCGTCTTTGGTCTTGGGAAATTTAAAACAGGTTCAATTATATCCTCACCTACTTGTAATCCTTTTTCATTAACTTTAAATCCTAAGTACTTTATTTCTGAACAACCAAATTCACATTTGTCCAAACCTATTGTTAAACCTGCATTTTTAATTTTTCCTAAAACAATTTCCAAATATTTTAAATGTTCTTCGAAATTTTTTGAAACTATAATTATATCATCAAGATAACAAACTACATGCGGTTTTAATTCTGGTGTTATTATTTTGTCCGTCAGGCGCTGGAATGTAGCAGGAGCATTTGTTAATCCAAATGGCATTCTCTTAAACTGATACATTCCTTTGCCCGAAACAATAAAAGCTGTAATTGGTTTTGATTCTTCGTCCAGCGAATTCTGGTGATATGCTGACCGAAGATCGATTTTGGACATGTATTTTGCCGACCTTAATGTGTCCAAAATTTCCGACATTATGGGAATCGGGTACAAGTCCTTCTTGGTTATTTTATTTACTTTTCTAAAATATAAACAAAATCTATATTTTCCATTAGGTTTTTTTATCATTAATATTTTTGGCGATACATAATAATATTTTTGTTTAATCGGTCTTGTCCCAGGACTTCTATTTTATAGCTAGTTAAATGTGTCGGTTTTAATTCTGTTCCCTGATCTATAACTTTTCTTTTAATCAAGTTCTCTAATTGAACTTGATGTGCCTCATTCAATTCTACTATTCCTTCAGAAATTTCCTCGCAAAATTCTAAATTTTTCTTCCTTTCTGTTTTTACGCGTGTAATATTACTATTTAATTCTGCATTATTTCTAAAATTATACCAATTGCTTTTTCTAATTGCGAATAATTTTTCTGCTATCGACTCATTTTTTTCCTCTGTTTTATCGATAACTGTTTTCCATTTAGAATCCTTTTTCTCTTTATTCAATTCCAATGGACCTTTAAATTCTGTTTCTAATTTTCTATCTTTATTTTTCGTATATGAATTCGTATTTATTTTACTCTCGCTCTCTATTTTATTCCTATCGTTGTTTCTTTTCTTGCCTACTCTCTCTTTATTTTTACTAGCTTGTTTATCTAATCTACGTACGCTCACGCTGGCTCGTGCCAGTGTTGCGTCGCTCGCCTTGTAGTGTTTAGGGTGTGGGGCTGCATGCCCCCGTACACTCTGTGCCGGCTGGGGTATTGGCGGGATCGAGTCTCGTGCATCACCTGTAAGGAGGGCTTGGGATGGGGTGTCTGGCGACACGGGAGAAGAGACTTCGCACGGTAGCAAATCTGTCTCTTCCTCTCGCACGTCGTTTCTCAGGCTAATCTTAGTTCCGAATTTCAATTTCATTTCCTCATTCTTACTACTTTTATTTTCCTCGGTATCGTTTATTAACGGTTCCTGCATTTTACTTATATTTGATTATATCGCATACTTAATATTTGGTAATTGTGGTAACCACCAAATCTTTTTCTCATAATCCATTTTTAAACCTAGTCTTTCTATCATATATGTTCCTATTATTCCTATCGATCTAAATTTCGGTACCAGCCTGAATAATCAGTATTTTTCCGTGTGACCTACTTTGATTGGAATCAAGATTTGTCATATAATTTTTAATTTTTGGCGATTTGCGACCATGAGTGTACCGTTTTTCGGTTTTTTAAATTCATAATCTAGCTCTTGTATTGTTTTTATGAATGTTTCACTTATGTATGAGTGAGTTGCACCGGTGTCAACTAACACTCTAAATTCATGATCTTTAAAATCTATCACTATACCAACAATCACGTCGAAAGTGGTCTACTTTCCCGCAATTGTAGCATGTAATGGGGGTTCTCGCGATCTATAGTTAAAATTTCGGTTTCCTAAATTTGGATCCATGAAATCCTGTGCACTTGGATTCATTACACCTTTTTTATCATCCCTACTATTTTCATAATTTGAATGTTTTGTATTTTTATTTTGTCCTTTATTATGTTTTTCGTCTTCTGACTTATTATTATTTTCTTCCGCGTTATATAAAAGCGCTGGTAATTACGGAGACTTATTCGTTTGTTGTGTCTGTGTGTTTTCTAACAGCTGATTAATCGCATATAATAATTGTCTGTAACAGGAATGTCAAAGGATCTTCTATCCTCCCCACTCTTCGAGTCCCAGAAGCAGGGGACCGTTGCCACTGCTTCCCTTGTGCAGGGTAGTCAGTCCGTTTGGTACCCCTGACCGACAAAGATCTTTTACAATAAAGAAGTCCTGCGATATAGTTTAGGCACAATAAAAAGTATTTAAAGTGATTCTTCTGACCCGTTACAAAATTGGCGATCCTGCCAGGATAGGAGTACACGATCTTGTCTCTACGCAGCAATTTAGAGATCAAACGACCCTATCTTTGGAAGACAATCTGGAAAGCGGAAATCACTACGGTGGTTAAAATCGAGGAACTCCGGACTGTTACTACGGTGCAGCCCGACAACCAGGAAGCAGAATTTGCAGTAGTGGCAACGAAATCTCTACGGAGGTTAATATCGAGGGATAAATCCAAGACTCCGGACTGTTACTACGGTGCAGCCCGACAGAATTGATTTTTGAAAAATAAACTATTTAGAAAATAAGCTAGAAAATTTGTGCTCAGACGTTGTTATATTTTTGTAATGAGATGTAATGAAATCACGCGAGTGCAGTGCTTAAAATCAATATAAAATATCATATTGTTACGCGTTCGCGACACTTACACCCGACACTCGCAATCAGGTTTAAAGATGGCTTTCCACGCCTATAGGGAAAATTTAAGTACACACTATCCCACACATACAGGAACTTCCACAGATTCTGATAGCTCCATCTCTGAGCCGTGTACGACCGCCCCCACTATGACTACGGAGAATTCGTCGAAACAAGACCAGGATGTTCTAACACTGATCCTGAACCAACTTCAAATAATCGTTGAGAAACAGGACAGGTTTGAAACTAGCCTCACGACTTTGAACGAAGAAAACCTGAAGCGAGCGGGCGAAATTAGAAGCCTCGCGCAGTTTAGCAATGCCTTGGTCACGGAGGATGAACCGAACGACCATCCACAGCATTCCAAGTCATCTGAAAAGGAAGCATTGTCGCCACAGCACTCCGAGTCGTCCGAAAAGGAATCGTCGCCAGACGAGGAAACGCACGATCGCGAGCAAACAGCAGGTGGTCCAGAGAGACTCATCTCGCCCGGCGTTCCCCCGAATTCCTTCGCACAGTGTAGTGATCAGTTTCAAAGTGTTCGGCCCATACATTCCGTCCTCCCGGAGAGACCCATCTCGCCCAGCGTTTCCCCAAATTCTTTCGCACAGTGCAGTGACCAGTTTCAAAGTGTTCGGTCCATGCATTCCGTCCCCCAGTGGGTTAACACTTACCCAGAGCCGCGTGTTCGACTTCAGCCCCCAAATCCCGTCATTCAGTGTACTAGCCAACAGCCGGCACCCGCACGTGAATCTGTGAGACCTAGCACAATAGGTGAACAGCCCCAAAGTTTCTCCGCGCAGGTCATTGACCAGCAATGTGTTCAGGTCCCAAATTCCCTCTCGCAGCATACTAACCGGCTGCCAGCACCCGCTCATCGCACTTTTCCGAGAAAAAACCCATTGCTACCAGCGATGCACCGAATGGAAAACGTTGAACCGCTTTCCCAGGCCAAAGAAATCATCCGCACGGTCGAGGTTTTAAACGGCCAAGATGATGTTGGCGTACACGATTTCATTAAGACCGTGAAACGCGCGAGGCTAAGATGTTCCCAACCTAGTTTACTACTGGACTACATTTTAACGGAGAAAATAATTGGAAGTGCTAAGAGAGCAATCCGGTACTACCCTATAAGTAGCTACGATGATCTTTACAGCGCTTTGAAAACAAATTTAGCTACTACAACCACTCTGGAAACGTGTCGTAGTAAACTTGAAAAAATCAGGCAAAATCATGATTCAGTACAGTTTTATAATCAAAAATTTAGAAGCGCGTATAATGAATTGATTTATACAATTCAATCAGAATATTCGTCCGGAATAGAGCGGAAATTAGCTCTTCAAATGGAGGAAAAATCTGCCACGAAGAGGTACGTTATGAACTTACGCGATGACATTAGCCATCAAGTGCGACCCTTAAAACCAAAAACTTTGAACCAAGCTTTACAGGAAGCCCTGGAAGCAGAAGTGTGGTGTCGAGAACGTACGCGTACGAAAGTTTCAATAACACCTCGACCAGTAAAACCAAGTGTTCTTAGACTACCCATGAGGAACGTAACGGTACCTGCGGCCCGAAATCAACAGCCACAAATGCGAAATCAACCCTCCGATAGTCCGAACCACGGACTACCTTTACAACAAAGGATGCAAATGACTTGTAACTTCTGTAAGAAACCGGGCCATTTGGAGAAACAATGCTATGCGAAATCAAAGCAACAGGGTTTTCGCAATGGAACATCTCAGAGAAGACCGCCAGAAATCAGAAATATACAGGAGATGGAAGATATACAAGACCCATTAGAATGTTACCGAGTGACACCACAGGAACAGGACGAAATCAAACACTACGAAGAATCTGCAGAGTTTCTGCAATCAGCGGACGATTGCAATCCATACATGGAAAGCATTCTGATGGACGCACCTATAGATTACTAGTAGATTCAGGAGCCTCTATTAATCTCATTAAACATTCTGAAGTACCCATAGAAAGAACACCATTTGAGATGAGAAAACGTTTTGCCATGGGGAGAGATATTAATTATTCTTATCAAGCAGTAAGAATACCATACTTAGGGAAGTTGCATTTATTTCACATAATTGATAATGATTTTCCCTTGCCAGAAGAAGGTATCATCGGCCGACAATTCTTTAATGCATTTGATAAATATAATATAACTAAAGATTTCCTTTATCTTGATAACAAAAAATTACCCCTTTATGAGGAAGGAACATTTGTTTCGGGAAACACAGCACAGATAACTCGGATCAAAGTTGTAGAAAAGGATCAAGATGTCTATATAGAAAATCACGACTCAATCCCCGACGGCGTGTACAAAATAGAGAACCAAGAATTAGTTGTACCCTTATATAATTATGGAAAAAGCCCCTTAAAAATACCAAGCAGTTTGGAGTATGATAAAATAGATCGAATTAAAGAAACAAGTAGAGTCAGCGTCACTAGTTCGGAAGGAAATCAGGCAAAACGGATACAAGATCTATTGAACAAAACGAGATTGGACCACATAGAAGAAAAAGAACGTCCTTATTTATGGAAAATGGTAGCAGGACACAGTGACATTTTTAACCTTGAAGGAGACCCTTTTCCGTGTACCGATTTAGTAGAACATGAAATTATTTTGAAAACCGGCAAGATAGTAAATGTTAAATCTTATCGTCCTCCCCAATGTCACAAAGAAGAAATAAAAACACAAATGCATGACTTGAAAGAAAAAGGCGTCATAAGAGATTCAAATTCACCCTTTAATTCGCCGATTTGGGTGGTGCCAAAAAAGGAAGACGCGTCTGGCAGGAAGAAATGGCGCATAGTAATCGATTTTCGAAAGATAAACGAGGACACGGAACAAGATGCATATCCGTTACCCATCATCGAGGACATTTTAGATCAATTAGGAGATGCAACATTCTTTTCTGCCTTTGACCTCAGCTCTGGGTTTCACCAAATCCCAATGAATGAAACATCAAAGAAATACACGGCTTTCTCGACATGTGAAGGTCATTTTGAATTTAACAGAATGCCCTTTGGACTCAAAAATGCTCCCGCTACTTTCCAAAGGATGATGGACAATGCCCTAAAGGATTGGTAGGAAACAAATGTTTTGTTTACCTAGACGACATTGTCGTATTCGGCTCAACTTTGAAAGAACACAACGAGAACCTAGTAAGCCTATTTGACAGACTCAGAGAAACGGGATTAAAACTTCAGCCTGACAAGTGCGAGTATTTACGCCCAGAACTCGAATATTTAGGACATTTGTTAACTGAGGACGGCGTAAAACCTAACCCCGCAAAAATACAGGCAGTACGAGATTTTAAACCACCACAGAATGTCACCCAAGTTCAGAGCTTTTTAGGACTCGCAGGGTACTATAGAAAATTTATAAAAAATTTCTCTCAAATTTGTAAGCCTCTTACAAATCTAACACAAAAGGAGACACTTTTTGACAGGTCAACGAATTGTCAAGAATCTTTGGACAAAATAAAAGAACTATTATGCTCAGCACCGGTTTTGAGATTTCCAAACTACAAGGAGAAATTCACTTTAACGACAGACACATCTAATCACGGACTAGGCGCAGTATTATCCCAAAACGGTCATCCCTGTTGTTACATATCAAGGACGTTAAACAAAGCCGAGATCAATTATAATACAACGGAAAAGGAATTGTTAGCGATAGTTTGGGCATGCAAAAGGTTAAGACAGTACCTTCTTGGGAGAGAGTTTACAATCCAAACGGAACATCAGGCGTTAATATGGTTACACAACGTGAAAGATCCTTCTTCACGATTGTTACGGTGGAGATTACGTTTGGAAGAATATCTTTACACTGTCGAACACGTAAAAGGAAAGGAAAATAAAGCTGCAGATTGTCTATCTAGACTATTTCCAGTTCAACAAGAAGAAGATTCTCTACAAAATACAGCAGAAGAAGTTGAGCTGGATGTGGAAAGAGAAGAGGAATTAACAGGACAAGAAACAGCCGGTACGTCCAGAGAGTTTCCTCGTCGTCGCATGGATGCAGATCAACTTATCTCAGATGAGGAAGGATTAATGGATGGGAGAGAAAATTTGTTAAGAGAATACAAAAAATACATCACAAACAGAATGCCTAGCAGAGAAAATGTTAAACCTAACGCCGGAGGTAATCTCTGGCGCACTATATCCAAAGAAAGGAAAGGAATCCAGGATACATCTCAATATAAACTACCTCAATTTAACGAGGCTCAATGGCTGGAGGTATTGGATAGAATTAACCGAGAGGCCATGGCCTCTAAACTAACAATTACACGTTACCACTTCAAAGACCCAACAATTACCCCTTTAGAAAAGGTGAAGATCCGGGACTATCTCAACTTCTTGAGCCAAAAGCATGAAGACCAGCAATTTCACACCTGCTACACACCACGAGCAGAGCTCACTCAAGAAGAAAAATGGGAAATTATAAAGGAATCACATGGATCTATTACGGCACAACATTTTGGGGAGAACAAAACCATTGAAAGAGCTAGAACTCTTGGAGAATGGAAAAATATGGAACAAGAAATCATCCACTACATCAAACGATGTCCCGTTTGTCAACTACAAAAAATGGTTAGAATTAAAAGACAATGTCCAGCAATTATTCCAGACACGCCTGTCAAGCCCAACGATAAAATAGCCATGGACATTTTCGGACCTTTACCCTTGACACTTTCAGGAAACGAGTATATTCTCAGCATCCAAGATATGCTCACAAAGTACTTAATCTTGATACCTCTTAAGAATGCGGCATCTGAAAGCATTATAGAAGGGTTATTCGACCACTACATATATCTATTCGGAGCACCAAAGAATATCTTAACAGATCAGGGACAAAACTTTGTATCTGAATTGGTACAGAATTTTGAAAATCTATTCAGGATTAAGCACATAAATGGGACTGAATGGGATCAAAATTTAAAAATAATTTGTATGGCATACAATACTATGAAACATGAAGGCACCGGATACTCACCCTTTCAACTGACCTTTGGGAGAGATGCAAATTTGCCCTCGATGTTAAGCACCACGCCAAATGTCAGTTACGAGGAATTACTTAATCTATGGAAAAGAAAGCATGAACACTATCTCCAAAAGGCAAAAGAAAAAATAGAGATACAAAAAATCAAATACAAAAAGTTACAAGATTCAAAAATCTCTATACCACAAGGTATCTTCGAGCCTGGGGAGCTGGTCAAGTTTATTAATAACCATCCAGAGAACAAACTTTCTCCCTCCTGGAAAGGCCCAGCAGTAATTACAGAGAGACAGGAGAACAATAATTACACAATCCTGTTTAACGACAAACGAACTAGAATACATTCAAATCAACTGATGCCCTATTACCAATGATGTTTCAGATGATGGCCCTAATCTTATTATGGATATTGAAGATCATATCGGCTGAGGTCATCACAACTGACCTAACCGGGGTAACTATTTACTCGGAAGAATTAGGGCAGGCTCAACTCTATCATGACACCTGGAATATGATACTAGGAGTAGAGACCAACGAAATAGACGAGCGATATGAATCATTGCAACACATTTTTGCATCCGTGTCACATCAATGTGATGACTGTTTAGAATAATTTGAGCTGAATTTAATAAAATCAAGAATACAGCGTTTAAACAATCAGAGAAATCTTTTAAACCAACTTCTAAGCAAAACGCGAGCTAAAAGAGGGTTTTTTTAACTTCATAGGCGATGTATCGAAAACACTTTTTGGTACTCTAAGTGAAAACGATATGAAATATATCAACGAAGAGCTAGACAAACTGTTCAATGACAACAAAGTCATGTCACAAAGTATTTCTAATCAAACTAAGATAATAAAAGTATTGTTGAATTCAGCCTCTACCGATTTTAAGACACTTGAAATACACAGTCGAGAAAATAATAATCGCATCAATCAAATAGTTAACGGAACAAACAGAAATGCTAAAAATATAGCCATCTCAAACCAAATGACGATTTGCATGATGATAGTTGATGAATTGGGTGAAGACATCAACTTACTGATAAATGCGATAAATGACGGAAAAAACGGAATACTCAATCCTCAGCTCCTAACACCAGCAATCCTGATAACGGAGATGAAAGAATTCGAAGAAAAGTTCAACGTCAAATACACCATCCCTTTAAAACAGACAAACTTCCAGCATATCGTCGACGTCTCGACAGTCAACGTGACTATCACAAAGAATAGATTTGTTTACTCCATCCACATTCCTATCCCAGAAACCGAAATCTATGAAATTAAACACTTAATTCCTATTCCCAAACAAATTGGTTCAGTTTTCCTTACCATAATTCCTGACTACGAATACTTATTGATGGGACAGGGGCACACTACATACGTACCTACCGATGGAACAATATTAGAACTATGTAAAAATTATGGTCAGATGAAAATTTGTAAACGAACGCAACCCACATATTTAATGTCAGAAACTAATAGCTGCGAGAATAGCATATTACGGATGAATGTAAAGACAATCAAGGATGAGTACAAATATTCCCCCTTTAAAATTATGAATATCGCTTTTATACCACTTATGAATGGATACATTTTAATACCCCACGAACCACTAGAGGTTGATGCATTGTGTGAGTCAGGTCATGATAAAATTAAAATCCAGGGCCCTACGAAGATTGTGAGTAAGGACAAATGTATATTAAACGGATTAAATATTATATTAAAATAAAGCTCTACCGACACAATAACAAGAGAAATAAGCTATAGGAAAAATATTTCATTACCGTATACTGACAAACAATTAGATTCTATAAAAGACAAGCTGATACCGTTGACACAAGAAATTAGGCCTCTGAATTTAAATAATCTAAAACAATCAGTCGACGACATCGAAAATGCAATAGATAAGGTCACTAGAGACAGAAGAACGCGAACTTGGACAGAACAGGCCACCAGTTGGCTGCAGTACTTAGGATATACAGCAATTGCTGCAATCATAGTTTTTATGTGTTACAAATGTGGAATCTTCGCCCGACTTCGTGAATGTATTCCTAAAAAGATTTGTATATTTTGCGTAAAAACCCAGGTCACCGCAACAGCAACAGTGCATTACACTGTCGCTCCTACTGCACCTGCTGCAGAGATAAAAGATGTAGATCGTAGAATTAAGACTACTAATGTTAAAATAAAATCTAGCAAAAAGGTTTAGAGCCTAAACCTAATCTAAGAAGGGGATTGTAACAGGAATGTCAAAGGATCTTCTATCCTCCCCACTCTTCGAGTCCCAGAAGCAGGGGCCCGTTGCCACTGCTTCCCTTGTGCAGGGTAGTCAGTCCGTTTGGTACCCCTGACCGACAAAGATCTTTTACAATAAAGAAGTCCTGCGATATAGTTCAGGCACAATAAAAAGTATTTAAAGTGATTCTTCTGACCCGTTACATGTCCAGCTGGGTTCTGATTTCTGAAGCTATTACAATGATTATTATATCGCGAATTTCTTTGGAATCCTGGATTATTTTGATAGTCATTATTAATTTTAAATCTTGGATTAAAAAATCTGGGATTTCCATTTGGAAATCTCAGTTGGAATTGTGGTTTATTTTGTTGGTTTTGATACCTCGGTCTAAACTGTTTTTGTTGATTTTGATCATAATTTTGTTTTTGATCTTTATCTTCATTTTTTATGTCATCTTGATTTTCATAATTTCCTTGATAATTTTTACTTTTGTTATTTTTATTATCTTCCTTATCTAAAATGCTTGATGGTTGTCCTCTAATTTTAGATTTTGCTAATACTGTTTCCCATTCACGGCCTAAAATTTCCAATTCCGAAAAATTTGAAAAAGCATTTCTCGCGATATAAACCTTATACTCAATTCTCAAATTTTTATAAGCTTTTCTTAATTTCCATTCTAGGCTTTCTCGCGGCATTAATTTTTCGAATAATTGTTTAATGTCCGTTATAAAAGCATGAATATCTTGTTCTTTTTTCTGCTTACAAAATTTTATTTTATTTTTAATTATTTCTGTATATCTCTCGTTTAAATATGCATCTTTCAAATCTTCAATAAAATGGTCTAAATTTTGCCAATTATCTCTATTAACCTGAAACCAACTTAAAGCTTCTTCTTCAAAAACAGCATCTAAATTTTCTAAAATATCTGTTTCGCTAATTTTATAACCTCGCTTAAATCTAAGCAAAGTATACAAAAAATAATTAGGACTGTTTTCCGTATTATTTAAAAATTTTATGGGCCAGTTTGACATTTTTTGGAATTGCGTTTGAATCATTCAAAATGGAAAAAGGTTCGCTTGAGGCAAGTTTGATCTTCGCATAATTGATTGCCTTTGCACCGGTCTCGGTATCGAGTATCCGTTCCCGTGACCGTTGCTTCTATTGTTTGTTATTCTTTTTCTTGCATCTGTTAACGCGTGTCTTTGGTCGTTAAATTCAAATTCTGTTTCTTCGAAATGAACAGTATTATTTCGTATCTTATTACTTTGATTCACTACATTTTGTGTTGTATTCAAAATTCTATCCATTTTATCATTTAAATTTTTAATTTCTTCTGAAAGTTCTTTTATTTTAATTTTATCGCTTTTATTCTTTTCAAAATTAATTCATTCTTCTGCACCATTCCAAAATTCATTATTACTTTCTAAACACGAATTGATTTCAAAAGTTCTATCATTGATTTTCGCGTTTTCTTTTCCCTGCCTTTCTATCTCTATTCGTAGTCTTTCGCGACATATTCTGGCTTTCTCTGCTCTTTCTCTATCTATTCTATCTTTTTCTTTTCTAAGAGTTTTATCTCTTTCTAGACTACTCAATTCTAAACATCTTTTGTCTCTTTCTAACATTTCGAGTTCTTTTCTCTTTGCTTCTATTTCGTTATCTATACTATTTCTTTCTAACTCCTGACTTTGAAAAGTGATACTGTTCTCGTTTTCTATCCTCCAATTACCTAATGTATTCTCAGTATTGGGAGACAGGATACCAATTGTATGTCTGTGTGCAGGATGGTCTAGTCTGTGTGCATTTGGGGTACTTTCTGTATGCGTTTGTTTTTGTCCTTTCGTTCTTGGGATTGTACCTGTCGCTGGCCTTGGTTGTTCTTCCCCCCATACCATACCATACCGGGTTTGCCATTTTTGGAATAATTTTTATTTTTCCCGATCTTAGTCGCATTCGACTTTTTCTATTCTTATTCTCTTTTCAATCTATACGGCCTAGCTCAAGGGTTTCTACGGCTGATTAAAAACCGGCACGTTCACTCAGGTAAGTGTCTCGGTTTTTACTACTTTGGGGTTGCGCGTGGCCTGTCCACGTAGCGGAAGTATCCACTGAGGGCGGGAACGCTTGGGGTTGCTTGGCTTGCGTCACTCGAACAGTGATTTCGCGCGCCAACTTTTGTTACTGACGCTGCTTTCTTTTTCTACCTTTCGTACTTTTGCTTCAAAATTTGTCTAGTTTATTCCTACTATTGAATTCTATTCTTACGCGTTTATGTTTCAAATTCATTTCCGTTTTTACCTATCCGTATGATTGTTATTTTTTGGTTTAATTTTTTGTTATTAAACCCCTCACTTGTGAAATCCGTCTACATGGAGTACACACAAGGCATTCATATTTTCAGGGTATTTTTTAATTTTTTATTGAAGGTGGCAGGGTTTGCGAGCACGCGAAGTATACCGACTGTTTAACGGACATTGATACAGGTCTACCCGCACTTTTTCTAACAAAACCTTCAACAACATTTTCATTCAATAATTTTCAAAATTCAAAATTTTCTAATATTAAAATTTCATACAATTAAAAAAAAAGAAAAAATTTTCCAGTGGCACACATGCATCAATTTGTTTTTAAATTCATCATTTTATGATTTCCGTTTCTCGACCTGGATGATTTTTTGGCGGGATTGTGGGTTTTTTAAGGAGGGCGCCAAATTTGTAAGGGATCTCACAAATTAAGGGAAAGGTAGGATTTGGAATGTCGAGAAGCGGGTATAGTCAATCAAATAATAGCAAGTTAATGGTGAGGTGGTTTATTTAACCAAACTTACAGGGTTGGTGGGTCCTGGTGGCCCAGAATCGATGTTTAATCTCGTCGGTTTTTCCCGAGAACAGGATAAAGAAGATATCTAACAGATGGCTTCAGGATAATCCTGGCTAGTCTCAATGGCGATAGACTACGACGTTGTCGTTTGGAAAACGTGAGGAATTGGAGAAAAAATTTGGTAGTACCGGGTTTCGGTGCAGGTAGCACAAGACTAACGCTCCAGGACGAGGATTTGGGTGTTAGAACCAGGAAGTGGTGCTCTCCCCACTTCTGGTCCTAGGCCCACAGGGTCGTACCGTAGCGGCGTGCTTGTAATGTTATTACACATAACCTGCCATAACACCTTCCTGTTTACCGAGTCAAATTCCGCTTTAAAATCTACAAATAAGGCCACTAACTTCCCTTTCTTCCTCCCTAAGTTCCTATTCACTAGATAATTCAGTACGTAGATGTTGTCTACTGTTCCCATCCCTTTCCTGAAGCCCGTTTGATTTTGTGGAATAATCCCTTTTCCTTCCACCTACCTTTCTAATCTCTTTCTGAGAATCTCCGTATATATTTTGTAGCCCACCGACATAAGTGTGATTCCCCTATACTCCTCCACCTTCTTGCCCTCTTCTTTCTTAATTATCGGCACCACCGACCCTGTCTTCCATTTCTCAGGCCATCCCTCTCCTCTCCAAACCTTTCTGCATACCTCCCACATTTCCTTTCTCACCCCTTCTCCTTCAAACCTCAATGCCTCGTTCTCAATATCGTCCTTACCTGTTGCCTTGTTTCTTTTAAGCCTCCCTATCGCTCTATTCAATTCTTCCCTACTTATCCCGTTATTGCTATCACCTGCCCCTTCTATTACCTTCCTCTTTTCACTTAACACCTTATTTTCCACTCCTCCCAACAGTCGCTTAAAGTACGGGGTCCACTCATGCACCTCGATTTCCTTATTGATGCCCTTCCTTCCTCCTCGTTCCCTATTGATCACCTTCCATTCCCTCCCTTCCCTGATTGATTTTTCCACCTCTTCCATATAACTGCTTTTCTCTAACTGCCTTTTATCACTTAACAATCTTTCACGTTCTCTCTTTCTCCTATTATATTGCTGTTTCCCTATCTCCCCTTTTCTCCACTTTTTTCATTTTCCTTCATTCTATCTTTACTCTCCTTACATTCTGCGTCACACCATCCCCTCTTCATTCCCTCCTCCTCTTTTCTTGGCCTTACCTCTTCTTTTATCCTCTCTGTTAGTTCTTTTAGCTTTTCAAGGCGCGCGTCCACGTCTTCCCCTTCCAGTCTTCTAATATCCTCGTTCTCCATTCTTTCTTTAAATTCTCTCAATTTATCCTCCCCCCATCTACCCATTTTTACTTTCCTTTCGCCAGTTTTTTCCCTTTTTTTCCTATGCCGCTTCCATCTGGTAATTCCACTTCATCCATTCTCTTCCTTATTCTTCCTTCTGCTAGAATGTAATCTATCACTGTCTCCCCTTTACCTATAAAAGTAACTTCCCCTTCTTCATCTCTCCCTATATTTTAATTGCAGATAAACCACCCCTCCTCTCCTAACAGGTTCAAAAGAGTTTTGCCCTCCCGATCTATCTCCCTGTGCTTGGAATTTCTTAGAAAAGTTTCGCTTTCTTCATCCCATATCCCCCCCCCCCCTCACCTAACTCTTCTGTTCACACGTTTAAGTCTCCTCCTATCAAGACCAACTATTCATTCCTTTCCTCTATTCATTTCCTTAATACTCTCCATCCTTTCTCTTCTCCTCTCCTTCTATACACACAAACGATCGCCAGCCTCTCTTTCCTACCTTTATTCTTCTCACCATCACGCCATCTAGCTTTTCTTCTCGCTCTTCCACTCTTTCATTTCCCATTAGCTCCTTTTTAACCCCTGACACCATGCCTCCCATCGCTCTTCCCTTCTCATGTTCGTTCCTGGCTTCATGCATTGTCCACACATACCCCTTCGGCAACTTTCGTTTCAAGCCCTTGCAATCATTTCCATCCACCCACGTTTCACTCAGCATTACCACGTCCCATTTTCCAATAGCCTACCGGAACCCCTCGTTCTTGTTTTTTAGCCCTGACACATTCCAGAAAGCCACAATCACACCTCTCTTTTTGTCCTTCCCCCTCCTCCTTCCCGTGCTCAGTTTTTTTTTCTCTGGTGGAAACCCCGCCTCGTCTCTCCTACTCTTATTACCTTCGTTTACCCTTCTCTCAAGTATTGTTCCCTCTGCTCTCAGCTCTTCTCTCTCTTCGTCCCATATCCACTTCATCCCATTCACCCACAACCTGTCTTTCCCCATCCAAACATTACCCCCGTTCCTCCTCTCTATCCATGGTCTCCGTTCGATCATCCACTTCCTATTTCTCTCTCTTCATGTCAGATCCTCTTCAATTCTTTCATTCCTACCCCTTAGTACCCTTTTCCTTTCTATAATTTCTCTCTTCTCCTCCTCGCTTCCCACTTTTACTATGACCACACCTGTTTTCCCTTCTGTTTTTCTCCCCAGTACCTTCACCGCCTCCACTCTCACCTGACTCCCAATATCATTCATCAGCTTCTCCACTTCTTCCTTTCCCGAGTCGCTTTCTACTGTGATTCCTTTAAATACTATATTTCTCTTTCTCTTCTCCTTCTTGTCCTACTTCTATTTCATTCAGCCGTCTGCGCATTCTCTCATTTTCTTCCTGCAGTTTCTTATCATCCCCCTTGACTACGTCTCCTACTCCCACCTTTTCCTTCTTTCCCCTTGCTCATCTAACTGGTCTCTAACCCTTTAATCATCCTCCGAATTCTCCCCTTCGCTACTCGTGGTCGCTGGTTGTCGCCATTTATCAAAAAAACGCTTCGCGTTCGTACTATTCAAACTGTTCACTCTTTGTAGCGTTTGCAGGTTCGTCGGTCTGCCTCGTTTGCTTGCTACCCCCCCCCCCCCCCTTTCCGAGCTTCACGAATACCTCCGCCTCATCACTGCTTTCATTACTGCCAATGCTACCTTCGATGTTCGCGGTCGCTTCATTCTCTTGCCTACATTCGCTGTTAATTCTCGATCCTCTCTCTCCCTGTATCCGTCTCCTGCTGCCCTCTCTCTGTCCTTCCTGAACTTCGTGTGACCGGAATTCTGCCACGTATTCTTTCCTACGTCACGTTTTCTTTTCCCTCGCTGTCAATCCGCCATGCAAATCGTTCAATCTAGATCTGAAGCCAACACTCTAACAAATCACTCAAGATCTCTCACACTATAACTCACCACTCTTAAACAACTGTCTCTTCTCATTCATCCAACACTCACCTGTCACTCACCCTGCGTGAAAACACACCACTTTTCACAACCGTCCCCAACCTCAATATCCTTCTCTTCCACTTTTGACAATTATATAACATTCACCACCTTTCTACCAACCCCTTCACTCTCACTTAGCTGTGAACAATTGAGAAAAATCACTGGAGTCAAATAAATTCACTTGTCTTTTCTACTTTGCATCCTTTTTTTCGGTTAATTTTTTTCGATCAAAAATCGGTTAATTTTTTTCGGTTAATTATAATTTATTACACTTGGAATTTTACGTTACTGTTACTAAAAATGACGACAAAATTTCGGATTTTTACGAAACATGTAACTGCAAAAAACTCCTAGCACTATACTCAGTTAGTCTTGCGGTTAATCTTACGGAAAAATCCATAATACTAGCAACTAGACAATACCTATTAAATAACTGAGTGAATAAAAAAATTAATTCAAGAAATTCCTTGGTTACCTTTTTTATTTGAATGAGAGAAATAGATCGTTGTTGTAACGATTTTTCAAAATAAAACATTATTTTGCTTTATGCAAACAAAAATTTATTTATAATAAAAAAATTGTGTTCCTGTCAATGATTATATTGTTTGGTTTAACCAAATAATGAAATTAAATACGCAGTGGCTAGCCTGCCGGCGCCGACAAGGAACTTGTTTGCCGGCACCGGCAAGGTTGCTCGTTGCCGGCTGCTTTTCCCCCCAGTTTGTACAACAATTAAATTTTTTATTAGTAATGTTAATTTTGACGATTAAAACCAAAACTACGCGTCCTATCAGTAGCATAGTAAGGCTGCTATCAGACCACTTGTCAACAGATGGCGCATGCTAAGTTGGTAAAACAGTGAGGTTGGCAATGAAGATTCCTGCTAAGTTAGCATTATAAGATTCCGTTCCATGCCAAGTCTGTAGAACAGTGAGGTTGGTAATGGAGATCCCTGCTCAGTTAACAGCATAAGGTTCTGTTTCCTGCTAAGTGACCATCGATCGGTAAAAAAGTTTATTACCATCGGTCGGTGAATTATGTAAGTCGGTAATTTTTATATTATCTTTTTACTATATGTCGGTTAGGTAGGGAGCCATCTTAATATAAGCCGGTAAAACAGGAAGTATAATAATTTTTATATTATCATTTTACCATATGTCAGTAAGGTAGACGGTCATATTAGCATCAGTCGGTAAAACAGAGAGGTCGGTAAGTATAAGTATACCATTAAGCCATTTCCCTTTCAGGGTAGGCGTGACACTACCCGATTTGGGTAGTGTTTCTAGGTGGATAGTTTCTTGTAGTAAACAACTACAAGTTGGGCTCACCACACCCACGGTAATTGAATTATGTAAGTCGGTAATTTTTTATATTGTCATTTTGCCACATTTCGGTAAGGTAGGGGCCATGTTACTAGCAGTCGGTAAAACAGAGAGGTCGTTAATTATATACTATTATTTTACCATCGGTCGGTAAAGTAGGGAGTCATTTTACCGTCAGTCTGTAGAACAGGTGAGTTCGTATGTATGTATGTATACCATTAAGCCATTTCCCTTTCAGGGTAGGCGTGACACTACCCGATTCGGGTAGTGTTTCTAGGTGGATAGTTTTCTTGTAGTTATAAATAACTACAAGTTTTGGCTCACCACACCCATAATATGCTAACAGCACGCAGTATTCTCGAATGGTCGCCCATCCAAGTACTAACCGCGCCCAACGCTGCTTAACTTCAGTGATCTGACGAGAACTGGTTTTTTCAGCGTGGCATGGCCGTTGGTAATTTTTTATATTATCATTTTTTACCATCAGTCGGTATTAGGGAGTTCGGTTCCTTTTTATATTATTATTTGAACATAGTTTGGTATAACAGAGGCCGTCGGCAATGCACATCTCCAGTCACAGATCGAGCGTTAGTCGCTATATCAGGAGCTTACCTTAAAAATCAAGAATATTCATGTAGTGAAGGACTTTTCCGGTTTTTGATGTTTTTATTTAAATATTGCCGACATTTTTCGACTCGGATCCGAGTCCTTTTCAAGGCGTAGTTCTTATTATTAGTTAACGGAGAGTGAAAAAGTTTCTTGGTAGATTGTACATAGTTTTGAAGTATAAAATAATATTTTGAAATTTTAAAATTGGAGCGTCATAACCTCAAAATTTAATAAAAGTTTTGTCTCGTAGGAAATAAATCCTTGAGGAAATAATAACTAATAATAAGAACTACGCCTTGAAAAGGACTCGGATACGAGTCGAAACATGTCGGCAATAATTAAGTAAAAACATCAAAAACAGAAAAAGGCCTTCACTACAGGCAGACAGCCTGCATGCAGAAATTCCAAAAGAGTGAAATAGATAGAGAATGGTCTGTCTCTTTTACTCTTATGGGCTTTTTTCAGACAGGCTGCCTGCTTGCAGAGGCATGGAAGCACCCTTACCATAAGTAAAATGAATATCCTGCAACTGAACACTGTAAAGATGTGAGCTTCCCCTATATCTGCAAGTGGAGTTCCCCTAGTAGCGCGTGGAGATTCCCTGCACTGAAAAGCCGATGCGTGAAGTTAATCGGACCTCTCTTTCTACCATATGAGATAGACAAGGAGATGCATGAGAATTCGAAAGGATGAATTCAAAAGGTCTCTCTTTCTATCGTGTGAGTTAGGCAGAGAGGGTCTGATGGTGTTCGAAGGACAATTCATACTTATCGTTTTTCGAAACTGAGAGGTCCAATCCAAAGAGTGGAAGAAGATATCAGTATTCTACCTCACTAACCTTTAGGTGGAGGTTTACGCATGCGCAGTCCTACCTACTGGGCTTTAACGTATTCTATATCAAAAACTCCAGAATTATGCGTAACTGACAAACTCTGTAGTGCAAACATCCAGTCTTATCACTGAGTACATGATCATATACGTATGCGCAGTATGAAGTTTCTGCCATAATCGTAAGTTACTAATTAAGGTTATTCAAAAATTATTAAAAAATAACTTTCAACTAAATAGAATAACTTATAAATAATGAAACTAAGACAAAAATAATTGAATTAAGCCGAAACTAATTAAAACAAAATAAAACTAAGTAAATTAAGTAAAAAATAATTAAATGAAGATAAAACTAATTGAATTAAGTGAAAAATAATTCAACTAAGATAAAACTAATTAAGGTAAAAATAATTAATACTTTATTAATTAAATAATGAATTAATTAATTTAATGACTTATTCTAACAGGATGGAGAATTAGGATTAAATACATATAGTTTTATACGTTTAATATAAATTTTTATTCAACAAAAATCATAAACTAGTTTTAATAGATCATATTCATTATAAAAAATTTTAACCTAGATTTATAAAAATATTCACTAATATATTATATGTTTTTGACGCAATTTATTGATAATTGCTTGACACGCAGGGCTTTGTAGTGAATGGTTAATGTTAATACAAAATCGCAGCTCATATACAAGACCGCTTAGATCCGTATGAAGCAATATACAATGTTCAAGATAGGTTAGCTCCTCCTCATCCTCCTCCTCATCCTCCTCATCATCCTCTTCGTCCTCCTCCTCCTTCTCATCATCATCATCATCATCATCGTAATCCTTCTCCTCCTCCTTCTCCTCATGCTTCTCCTATAAATAAGAGTCCTTGATTGTAACTAAGTCAGTACAGTCTGAGACACCAACGCATCAACATGTTTCGAAAGGAACGAGATATGCTGAGTCAAATAGCAAAAGCTAGTGATGAAATTCGATGAAAATATCGTACGTTCAAGTTGGGTGAAGAAAAAATCTAAAGTATTTTGAGAGAGACTTTTAAACCTATAGTCGCACCGCTACAAAAACTAGTAGATATATCAGATATATCAATCGAAAAAAATTTTATGAAAAATAATATTGAAAAAGATGAAAAGGAATATAAATCTTATAAATAAATTTATTGGAATATTAAATAAAAATAGGACAAAATATTTGGATCTGGTTTATGGTGTACGAAAACTTAGTGATGGTTCGCTGATGATTGGTGATACACCTATTAGCTTTGGTGGAGAATATATCAAGGTTGGTGAACAAGTTTACATGAAAACCACTGGTTTATTGGAACATATGTTTAAGCAAACCCTGAAAAAATTTATATAAGCCCTGATGATCTAAAGAATTATGAAGAAATTCTTATAGCTACAAATGCACACAAGAACGATTATAGTCCTACTTCACCTATTCGCTCAAACAACACTGCAAAATATAAAAATATTAGAGTGAAACTTTTTCCACATAAACCATCATCAACATCTGGAGGCTTATTAAAGGAAATGAAACGATTAATGAGTTCACTACCTCACCCCATGATAGCAAGAAAAGACTCAATACCAGACTACATTTATTGACATCATCCAAATGAGCTAGTCGACCGTCTTAGTTTACTGTTGGCATCACAAGCAGCAGGCAATCCAAGTCACATTAATGAAATATTTTCCATCATTGAAGAATTGCGGGAGGCTCGAATCATATATATTAAGAGAGTGCAGTTGAATATAACGTCAGTATTAAAATGAGCATTGACGTTTTCGGACGTAATCGTCAGTTGACGTCTGCACAGTTTCAAGATGACTTCTACTCGTCGAAATTGTTTGAAAGTTTTTTCACGAGTAGATACCTTGAAGAGACATCAGATGTACTCATGCAGAAAAGTACAGAATTTCTCTTTCGTCATAAATGACTGACTAATCCAGAAGCTATGAAGTTGTTGCTCTCAAGTTGTCTCATGATATTTCGAAAATGATTCAAAGTGATATCAAGAACAATTACAAAATTGATGATAGTAGTAGCTCAGTTATTGCAGTGCTGCGTGAAGTCCTAAAGCAAAAGTGTGCAGCCCTCAAAGAAAATTCAATACCAGAAAGAATAAAGCTGACTTTTCCAAAGGTACAATATCAAATATGTACCGAAAAAAAACGTAATTATGATTAAACTTTCAATGTGAAGAAGAATTTAAGTTTTGAGACTTTTGAATAAAGACGCTTCAAGCGAAAAATTTGAGCACAATGCTAAAGTTATGAAGAAAAGTGATGAGTATATGGATCAACATGTGGTGAAAGATAAGGAGGAGGATGTTGCGGATAAGCATGAGATAGATAGTGAAGAGGGTAAAGAAGATAAGATAAATGATGAAAACATGGATAAAGAGGATATAGATGAGCAAGAGGTGGAAGAAGACAAGATAAATGAGGAAGAGATAGATGAGGAGAAGGAAGATGACGATGATGACGATGACGATGACGATGACGATGACGATGATGATGATGATGATGATGATGATGATGATGATGATGATGATGA
>CAKNYM010042299.1:0-43399 GCA_932195095.1 Andricus curvator | reverse complement strand
TCTTGTGTATTTTTTTCAGATTTTTAAAAAAATAGTTGAGCGAGCGCATCGTTAATCAATTTCTTATGTACTTTAACATAGAAAAACCTCTATTTTTCTTCGCGTTTGAATTTAACATATAAATTTTTGTCCTAAAATAATGAAATTTTGGACATTTAATATTCAGGCTATAAGAATAGACCTCAAAAAATGTGTTTATTAAAAAACTAATTAGAAGTGTTATTTTTTGATCTACAAAAATGATAGTTTTTGACTAAAAAGGCCGAAAATGATGATTTTCAGGAGCTCATTTTGGGCCATGAATATCATTTTGAAGTTCAATATCAATAAGATAATTAGCAAAAACTAGAAGAGATTCGTCCCTAAAAGGCAGAGAGAGTCGATAAATAGCTACACGATGATGGGCGGGGATCCTTTCCTAATCCGTTTAAACTCTTTAAACTATACAATGAAACTTTTATACCCAAAGTTATACGAGTATCCCATTATGTCCCAGAGGAAAATAAAAGAATTAGATATTTTGACCCTAAAATTAAAAATTAAATTTTAAATATATATTTATGTGATTTTTAATTAGAATACTTTTATCATCCAGTAATATTATTTTCTTGATTAATTATTATTCAATTAAATGAATAGTAATCTATCAAGTATTGAAAAAATAAAATGGTAAAAAATAAAATATTAGAAAAAGAAGAATTTGTTAAAAAAATTAAATTGTTGAAAAAATAAAATTATTGAAAAAACATGTTGAAAAAATAAAATGTTTGACAAATTGAAACAATTGTTTACCAAATAGAACTGTTTAAAAAAAATTGTTTGAAAAATAAAATTGTTTAAAATAAAAATTTGTTGAAAAAAGAAAATTGTTTAAGAAATTAAATTATAGAGGAAATGAAAGATTAAAAAATAAATTTTAAACAAATAATAACATTTTTTTTAAATGATAAAATTGCTAAAAAAAAGTAATTAATTAAAAAATAAAATTGTTGAAGAAATAAAATTGAAAAAAAAATAAAATGGTTCAAAAAATATAATTGATGAAGAAATAAAATTGTATAGGGGAGAGTCATCATGGTTGAGCCATCGTCATGGTTGGGCCTTTTCAAGTTTTCATATAAAAACACTCGCGCGATCTATTTTTGAGTGTGGAAATACTTTTCCTCGGTGAGAGACAACTTTGCATAACCTTGTTTATTTCGGAGCGTGCTTGTGGAAAGTGTTTTGGAGCCTATTGCATCCGAGCATCGCATAAAGTTTCCAGCGTCCGCCAAAAAAGTCTCGATAAAATTTAAACAAAACATGAAATCTTCAAGGTAAGCATATTTGTGTATTCTGTGGATAATATTTGACAAAATCCAAGGGGTAGTTTTGGTGCTTGTCGCCATGGTTGAGCCATTTATGTAGTCATGGTTGGGCCACCGTAATTTTTGTTTAGAATCACGGCAACAACATCACTAAATGCATTTTGTGGCTTTTTTCAGGACTCCTCGCAAGCGGACTTTGCACTTGAACCGCAACAACTCCGTTACATGCATTGAGTGTAAGAGAAAAGTGCGTTTGAAGTGCGCGAAACTCACAAAGAGTTATTTCATTTGTCAAAACTGTGAATCAGACTATTTTTTTCTGCATTATTTTATGTTATAATTATGTAATATTGAATAATAAACAAAATTAACGTCATACTTGGTCATGGCGACTTTTTTTTATTTTTTAAATGCCCATAACTTTTTTCTCTTGAGTCGTATTAATTTATGTCTGCTAGAAAAAGTTTTGTAATCATCACATCTTTTTAACCTAATGCTTTAATTTCCTAAATTATTTCTTAGAGGAAAGTGATGGGCAAAAGTCGAAAAGTGGCCCAACCATGACGACTCTCCCCTAAGAAATAAAATAATTTAAAAAATTGAATTTAAAAATTAAACTGTTTAAAAACAAGAATTGTTTAATCAATGAAATTTAAAAAATCAATTGTTTTAAAAATTACAAAATTTCAACAAAATAATTGTTTAGACAAAGATAATGGTTGACAAATAAATACGAAGAATAAAATAATTTTCAATAATGATAATACTTTATCTATTTACATGCCACTATTTGTAATGAATTGAGTTTACGTAAAATTAAATTAACTTATTATAATTCTTTAACTAAATTCGATCATTCATTCCTCTGTAACTCATTAAAGTTCGTCGAAGTTTTCAGTAATAATTCCTAATTTAAAATCTTGTATTATTTCTACCAAACTTTTTATAAATTACTATACAATAAATGATTGAACTCAGTTAAACAATCAATAATTAGTTAATTATATTAAATGTACGAAAATTAAACTCATTAATATATGAAAGATTATAAACTATTATCATTGATACCATTTATTCCATTATTCTTATAAATTTATTAGTTATTTCTTCAGAATTTTAAATAATGAAAACATTCTCAATAAAATCTAAATTCATAAGAAATCAAAGGATTAGTCCAGAACAGGTGAAAAATATACAAAGGTGGAAATCTTGGTCTCACTACCTGAGTCTAAAGTGAGTGGTTTACTGCTCCGCCCACTAACCAATAATACCCTGAGAGTAACAAAGGTGCAAATGCAGAGTCAGCTTGCCCATTGACAGTTGACGAGTTTATGAACTCTGATGAATTTTCTTAGCTAAAATCAGCCAAAATTTTGAACCCCATGTGCTCGCTCAATTATTAGTTTAAAAATCTGAAAAAATACACAAGAGTTTTTCCTCTATGAAGATTTAGTTTCTAGTATTAGATGGTCAAAATTGGAAAATACGTTATTTTGGACCACCCTAATATATATATAAAATATTTTAAATCATAGGAACAAAATATGTTACATTTAAAACTATAATAAATCAATATTTTTTACATTAAAGTTCTGACAAGTCACCGGCATTAAAAAAAGTTCTATACAAAAGTTGTAGATCTAGGAAAGGTACATCTGCTCTGGAAATCTCTTTTCATCTACTTTAAGACTATCATAATAATCTTTGTTTATTTTGAATTTCTATTTTTCGTTTGAAAATCAAAATTAAAATTTGTTTCTTGAAAAGAAACGCCACTTAAAAATTTTTGTTTCTTTTTTAAAAAATAGCTTTTTTACACTCTTTCAAGTCTTGTAGAAGAAAGAGTGGGATCGCAATTATTTCTTGGTCAAATTGAGATTTTTATGCTCGAGGGGACCACATTCAACTTACACAGCGCCGGAGAACGAATACTGTTAGATCTAATGTGCCTCTAAGCTTACATTCAGTTTTCTTCTAGATGACTTTAGACAGTGTAAAAACGCTATTTTTTAAAAAAGAATTTTTTTTAAGAGATCGTCTTTTTCTTCAAAAATTTTATTTGTTATTTTTATTAAAAAAAATGCTCATGATAGTTTTAAGTAAACGAAAAGAGCTTTCTAAAATACTATAATAAAGGTGCAATCAGATTATCCGAAAAGAAGTTACAAGAAGTTGCTAAATAGGTCTAAGGTTTCGTGAATTAATGTAGGTCCACTACTATAATTTAGTCAAGTTTCAACCTGATAAAAAAAAAATGTTAGGTGGGAACACTTGACGTATTCTGCCCTAGACATAGGTCTAAAATTTTAATTTTTCACATATGGATTCTTATAGAGAATTAAATTCTGCAACTTATTTTCTTCTTCCAAGAAGTTCTATCTTTTATAGTTTCTAAAAGAATTGTGAATACACTGGTTTTTTCAGAAAACGATTTTCAGTTTAATTTATGTCTCTTCAACTCACGCCCAACTCTATAGTTTTTTGACGCTTTTAAGAAAATTTTCAAATAATGCGCTCTAAAGTATTCCTGAAGTGAATATCGAAGTTTAAATTTTCTATCTTTATTTATAGTAAAATGAAAAATTATTTTGTATGCTATTGCATAATTCGCTCCATATAATGTTTGGCTCTTCATTCTTTGAGCAAGTTTGAACAAATTAATACTTCTTGTGGAGAAGTTATTCATAAAAGCTCAAAGAAGTTTTTTGTAAAGCTGTTTTTCAAATAAAATATTCGTTAAGAACTATGAACGTTAAACTTCCAGCGCAGCTCGAAAATAATGTTCTATGCTTATTTCCCACCTTGCGCGACTTACCGTTTCATGCAAAGAATGAACTCAAGTGTATACACACGGATTTCAGAGTCTAACAAATAGATGATAACACTGCAAATGAAAAAAAAACCTAATTCAATTCTTTTATTAAAAAATTGTTTTTTACTCCTAGGTTTGAATCACAGCTAGAAAAGCGCCTGTGTTGTCCAGTGACGACCATGCCGTGCGCACCGTGTGCTTGTGCGATTTAAAAAAAGCGTGCTTCGAAATGGTCTTTTTGATAATTTCAGCGTCTTTTCTACGTTGTTCTTATCAACGTATGTGTTATGACCGGGCGTGGCATTCGACCTTCATTTCTAATTGTAACTTTATGATCCTAGAAAATGCAGAAAGATTCGATTAACGTGTGCGAGATTGCGTGTCTTGCCTCTATGTCTAATTAATATGTTGTGTGTAATATACATGTAAGTATATGTGAGTCCATGTATATTTTATGACTAATTCTTATGGATAATTTAGAACTGTTCATCTCTAATAATTATTTATACCTTGATTAGAACATCGCATGTATTTAGCGTAAGTCTTTACCCTTTGGCGTAAAGTCTGATATTACTTTAGTTATGCCTTCTTATTGATTATCCACATTTGTGACGCATCTAGGCGTGGTCATATCATTTGTGTACGTCCATATGAAAATGGTCCTTATGGCCGATTCTAGTTTAGGAGATATTCGCGTTTTTCTAAGTCAGCATTAAAATTATTATTTTCGAATTTAGGAGGGAAATGATACTGACCTATACTGAATACATTGGCACTATGCTCATTTTCCGAAAGGAACCGAAAGTGAGTATATTTCATGTTCGACGAAAAAGTATAACAGTGCGCCTATGGCACTTGCCAACTTCTTCTTTATTTATAATGTGTCGCCTAAGGGTTTACGTGACTTTCGTTTCTTACAATATTACCACCTACATATCTTATATTATCTTATCCTTGCTAATTGAAACTATTTATAACTTTTCACATAAATTCTTATATCTAGATTCTTAATTATATTTTTACGATAGAGCAATTCTAAAAGTACTGGCGAACGAGTGAGCGAGCGATCGAAAGCGAGAGAGCGAGCGAGGGCGCATCCACAACTTATCTAATTATTATTTTTTTTCAAACTTTTTCTCGGGTGAACCCGGTTTTTCGTCATAGCCACGGACGAAGTCAAGTGACTGATGAGATGAGGATGTTATAAGTTATTTTAATACGATGTTTGAAATCAATTGCGATGATGTTGTAGGTACAAAATTAGGAGCATGCTGTAGTTTGCAGTTTGTCTTTACCGCTGTTATCCTTACACAGCGGCCGTGATTGTTAGAGGTGACAACAGTCGCCTCTGGATGCTTTCTTAGAGCTACCATGTATCACGCCATAGGTTCTTAGTCTCTTGCTTCCTGATGGTCTAGGAAGTTTCTTACAATGCGACAGGTGTTTAATAAAACCGCCTTCTGAACTGCCGTCAGTACCCTACTGACTTCTAAATGTTCAAGATGTTCACTGCATCTTGCGTGCACATTTCCTGTAGCCGAAATCACAATAGGATGAATAGATGCATGTTTTACATTCCTCCATATTGCCTTTACTTCATGCCTTAGCTCGCTATACTTATGGATCTTGGTTGTATAGGTTGCCTGCAAATTTCGGTTAAGTGGACAAGCAATGTCGATGATGTAGACTCTTCAACCTTTTTTTTCTCACATCACGATGTCAGGTCGATTGGCTCGGATGTAATGATCCGTCTGGATGGTCACATCCCAATATAAGATGTAATCTTCATTTTCTAAAACGGGCATCGGAATGTATCTATAGAAAGGCATCCATTCTGTTAAGAGTCCTAGGTTTAGGGCAAGTTGTTGATGTATAATGCCCGCCACATCATTATGTCTGTGCGTATATTCTCTTTGAGCCATTACGCGACAACCATCAATAATGTGCTCAATGGATTCGTTGGTATCTCCACATAATCGGCACCGGTCAACCACGTCTTGATGTAACACGTGTTTGCGATAATTCCTGGTGCTAACAACCCTATCCTCAATCGCAATGACGAATCCTTCCGTTTCTGGATACACGACTCCCTTTCTCAGCCAAATATTGAATGCCTCACTATCCACTTCATATTGATCTAACGTTTTGGGGTGTTCGCCGTGGATGGCTTTCTGTCTCCATTGCGTTTCTAATTCCTCTATGGTTTCTGCCCTATTATTATTATTAGTATTATTATTGCTCGCTTGGAAAATAGTAGTGTGAAGGTGGGTATCCAGGTGTAAGGTAGATAGGTATATAGGTGTGAGGTATAGATATTTTACATCGATCTAGAATTCTCGTGGTATTCATTTAAATGACATGTTCATTCCGCAACACTGCTCCGACCCAAGTTGCTGATCAATCTCTCTAGCGATCACCCCGAGTGAAGAGTTTCACAAAATTGTTATGTGTGGTTCCCCACTTGGGCCCATTAGTATCGAAGGTCTTTGTTTCAGGCGTCATTCACTCTATTGTCACTCTGTTTACAAACTATTTGTCGCCACACTTTTCTGTCCTGGCATACTACTCTAGCTTCCTTCACGTCCATGTATTTTTTCATGCAAGCTCTCGTGTTTCTATGGCTTCTTATGTCTCTTCGGATGAGTGTCTCATTCACAGATTCTAATCATTCTTTCGGCGGTCTACCTCTGGGCATTCTGCCATTTACTTTACCTTTACACACTTGTTTAGTCAGTCGTTCATCTTTCATTCTTTCAAGATGACCGAACCATCTTAACTGATTTCTTTCCCATATGTCAACTAGTGTCTCTCCTGTACCACATTCTTTGAGGATAATCTCGTTTCTGACTTTATCCATCAGTGTTTTCCCGCAGATTGTGCGCAGAGGTTTCATGCCAATCGCGTTAATTTTACTCATGTCCTTAGGGGATATAGTAGGGGGTATAGATTGTTTAGACTGATCTAGAATTCTCGTGTTATTTATTTAAATGACACGTTCGTTCCGCAACACTGCTCCGACCCAGGTTGCTGATCAATCACTCTAGCGATCACCCCAAGTGAAGAGCCTGACAAAATTGTTACGTGTGGTTCCCCACTTGGGTCCATTAGCATCCAATATGAAGAGAAGAATTTACCGTTCGTAACATAATTTTTTAAATGTTCCTTTTGAAATAAGAACTTACAACATTTCAATACAGCCAATTTCACAATAAACGGAACTCTAAATTGGCAGCACTGAGTGCTGCCAGGGTGGAGTCTTCACGTTCGATTTTGACTTATGACTGCTAAAATGTACGTAGGTACCTGGACTGTGTTACTAGTATTGCCAACTGCAGGTACTGAACCTCCCTAGCCGATTCAAAAAATCCTAATCCCGTTTATCACTGAAACGTTGACGTGGCAGCACTGAGTGCTGCCACGCGCCCACCGGAAGCTTAACCTTATTTATTCGCCTATCTAACTCCTCATCTATTTTTCCGTCACTAGTGAATAGGCTACCGAGATATACGTACTTGTCAACTTGTTCTAATCTCTCATCATTTAGGACCATGTTTCACATTGTTTTCTCAGGTTTCCCTTCAAATACCATGATTTTTGTTTTATTTATGTTAATTTTGAGGCCCATGCTCTTCATGCTTGCATTAAGTTTATTCAACATTCTTTGTAAGTCCTCGATTGATTCTGCCATAAAAATCTTTTAATCTGCGAAGGCTAGCCCACGTACCTTCACTGTTTCGAGATCTACACCTTCTTCGTCGAAGAGGGCCGTTCTTAGACACTTATCCGTAAATATTATGAATAGCAATAAGGATATAAAGCATCCTTATTTCACGCCTTGCATAATATCGAACCAGTCACTCAGTTTCCCATTTACCCTTACACTCGCTTTACTACCTCTATATATTGTTTTTATTGCTTGTAGGAGACATCCATGGACTCCGTACTCTTTAAGGACTTCCCAAAGTTTACTTCTATTTACCTGGTCAAATGCTTTTTCTAGGTCCACAAATGCACAGAAAACTTTCTTTGCTACTCTAAGGCTTTTTTTCTGTGATCTGTCTTAAACTAAATATCTGATCTGTAATTACTGCAGTTGCTTTTATCTCCCTTTCTTTTGTATATTGGTACGATAAACGCTTTTCTCCAATCGTCTGGGACTTCTCCTATCTCGATACATGAATTTATGAATTCGCACAACCTGTGAGGTATGTACTCGCCACCGTATTTAAGCATTTCAGCGCTAATACTGTCTAAACCAGCAGCCTTACCGTTTTTTAAGTTCTTAATTATATCTCTAACCTCAGTGACATAGACTTTTTCAATTGGGGTTTCTAATGCATTATGTTCTATGTCGCAGTCCTGTTGCCCTATATCTTCACCTCCTAATAATTCTTTAAAAGAGTCTTTTAAAGCGTCTACTATCCCGTCTATTTCATATAGCATTTCACCTTTGCTGTTTCTCATGCTGACAAACTCCGTACTTTTATTTTCCTTTATTAGTTTAAATAATAGTTTCATAATTCTTTCTAAGTTGTTTTGTATTTTCTTCTCTTCTTCTCTTCTTCTATTCTGATTTTATCTTTACTCTCCTTGACCAGTCGTTCAACTTTCCTATTTTTGTGTCTGTAGTCGCTTATAAGTCTAATTCTCCTCTCATCGCTAAGACCTGTGATGCTTAATGTTCTCTCTTGATATCCCGTAACAAAGTCCACGCGCCCTCTATATCTTTATTGCTTATAAGCGCTTCCCAAGTTGCCCTATCTATGCGTTCGTTTAACCTATTTTGAAACTCTATTCGCACTTCCGGTTTCTGCAATATTTCGATCTTTATTCGCGTTTGTTTCGTTTCTCTTCTTCTCTTTCTTCTCCATCCCCGTCCTATGTTTATTTTGGAGACTAAAAGGTAATGATCAGTATTGCATTCGGAACCCCTCATGACTCTTGTATCTTTGACTAGTTCTCTTAGTCTTTCATCCGCAATAACAAAGTCAATTATACTGTGGTTATTTCCTGTACACCAGGTGTACGTGTGGATCATTTTATGTCGAAACCAAGTATTGGTAATAAATAGGCCCTTTTCTAAGCATAAGCCAACTAATTTTTCCCCGTTATAATTTTTTCTTGTTGGATCTCCAAAAGTACCTAGTACCCTTTCTGTGTCTGTACCCTGACGTTGGATGCCGACACATCCGTTCATATCTCCTAGCAGAATTATTCTTTCACCTTGATCGCAAGTACTTTATTGTATCATTAAAAGTGTCCCAGAAGGCGTCTCTGACTTCTCTCGGATCACTATCGACTGGGGCGTAGCACGCTATGATAAATAATCTTCTGATTCCTACCTTCATTCTAACCCACAACAATCTGGGCGATACATATTCTTGATCTTTGAGATGCTGTCTTGCTTTTTCATTCATAATTTAACCGACCCCTTGACTAGCACGTGATTCACTATCTACTCCTGACCATATTTCGAAACCGCCTTTCAACACCCCATTTTCTATGTTTCTATTTTCGCAAGCTTTTTTCTTCGTCTTAGGTACACATAGAATATCTAGTTTCCTTACGTGCATAGTTTCTCGTAGTTCTCTTACTTTAAGATCATTCACTCCTCTAGAATTCCAAACAACAACTCTCCATTCATCGCCTGAAACTCGACCATTACGTTTGCCGTGTGTATGCATTTCGTCAATCAAAGCTTCAGTCCATTCCGAGGCTACTTTATTCTTTGTATTATTCATGTTCAGATTGTACACCCAACTGCCACCTGTATGCGCGACAATTTGTTTTGCGAGTCGAAATCATGTCCAAGTTAAGTAATGATTCGTCAATATTTCAGTCAATATTTTCATCTATTTGAAGCAAAAATCGTTAAATGAAAATGTGCGAAATCCCCCCCCCCCCTCCATCGATAAGCATAAATAGTTCGATTTTGAGAGATATAATTAATTTTCACCAAAAGAACTTGCATTTTTGAATCTTCAGCCAGAATGCATGGGCAAAAGGTTTTTAAATCCTTAAAAATCACAAAAGTACTATTACATAATCATTACTTACACATCTTTACGATTCTAAGCGACTTCTGATTCCTTTTTCTTTCACTTCTCTTCTACTTCAATCTTGCCATTTTTTCACGTTCACTCTTACATTCTTTCTCATTCGCTCCTCTCGCCCTCTCCAACTATTTCTGTCACCCATTCATCTTGTTTCCAAATCTAAATATTGCTATTCTAGTCCATCTTCTCTCTCTCTCCATCCCTTTTCAAAATACTTTGGTGCCCTTTCCTTTTTTATCATCTTATACCATTTATTATATTTTTATCCCTCAATCATCACTCATCTTTCTATTAATTTTCTTTCGCTGTCTCGTTTTTCCAATTTTTCGCTAACTCCCCTCCTTTTATCTTCCTTAACTTCGCCTCAAACTTCCATGCCCTTTTTCCCTCTGTAGTAATTGATTGATCCCTTTGCGCTTCTTTTCTCACCATGTATCCAGGCGTCCTCCAGTCTACCTCTAGCGTCCAGTTTATGTACCTTTCTTGTAACTTCTCAATCTCTTTCCTTTCCTTCCGTCCCCATATCTTTACTCCATATTCTAATGCCGGCCATACCAACGTATTAAATAACCATATTCTCCTTCGCGAATATTTTTTAACCTTCTTTTTCCTGTACCTCATATCTGTTTCAATATCCCAGCCCCTTTTTTATCCTTTCCCTTATATGAGCATTATGATATCCATTTGTTTACAAAGTATATCCCACATATTCAAACTCCTTTATTTCTTCTAACTTTACTCCCTCTCATCCCCCAGTCCATTCTTCTTTCTTCCCCCTCCTATTCTAAACCTCATTATTTTTGTCTTTTCTACATTTAAATTAAACTTTTTTCCATGTAGGAATTTTTCCAATCCAGTAATTAGGCCTGCCAACCCTTCTTCATCCTCATATTAAATAAAAGTGGGCTCAGAGGAAAACCTTGTCTTACTCCTCTCTTGTTCAGAAACCTTTACCCATACTCTCTTCATTAAATCCTCTCTCAACCCCTTTTTCACTATAACTTTTTTCATATTGACTCGGTCCAATGAGTTAAAGGCCGCCTTTAGGTCCACAAACGTTTCCATCACTCTCCCTTTCTCCCTTTTTATTCTTTTATTCACCAGATAATTGAGAACATATGTGTTTTCCATCACCGTCATGCCTTTCCTGAAACTTGTCTAATTCGGTGGATCTATATTTTTCCCTCGGTTGTCAACACTAACCTTCTCCACTTTGTTTTTCTTCACTACGAGTATCACTCCCCCCCCCCCTTCCATAACTCTGGCTACCCCTTTCCTCACCATACTCAATTGTACATTATCCATACCCATGCCATTAGTTCCTTCCCTCCATATTTTCAGACTTTATTCGGAATCTCACCTATACCATGTGACGTTTCGTCTTTCAATAATCTTAACACCTTGACTATTTCTTCCCATTTTATGTCCTCTGCCTCGTTTTCACCCTATCATATTTTCCTCCTTTCCCAACTTTCCTTCGTATCCCTCCTAGCAAATCCATAAAATACTTTTTCCATTCTACCATCTCAATATCCTGGTTTACTCTTTTTCTTTCTTTTCCCTCCATGTTTACGAGCTACTGAACTTTTTCTTCCTTTCTAGCCTTCATTGCTTCTTATTTAAACCTTTCATTTTGCTCCTATTTTTCTTTTTCTTCTCTTTACATTCTGCATCCCATCCACTTATAACCCCTCCTTCAATAACTTCTGTTTTGCTTAAAATCCGCTACCTCTAGTATCATTACCTTCTCTTTCACCTCGTCATCCACTATTACATAATCGATTACCATTCCATTTTTTCCTAATAAGCGCATATATATATATATATATATATATATATATATATATTTCCCTTCATCATCCCCGTCTATATTTCTGTTAAGATAAACCATCCCATCTCTCCTAAAATCTTCATCAATTTCTTCCCCTCTCCATTCAGTATCTTGTATTTGGATTTTCTTCCTCGCTCTCCTCAACATTCCGTTCCTCTTCTGTCCCCTGTTCTCGAATTAAAATCTCCTTTATTAAAAACTTAATCTCTTGTTTATTTCCCTTCAAAAGTTCCCATACCTGCTCTTATTTCTCCTGCATATCACCGTTCACATACACCCCTTCTATCTTCGACCTATGTCCTCCAAACGTTACCTCTTCTACTACTATTGATCCTTCTTTTAGTTCTCATCTCTTTCCTATCCTTCCCTGTTATACATTTCTTCCTTACTCCCGTCATCATTTCTTCCACTGTTTCGCCTTTTTAGTATTTCTCTTTGCATCTTAAACCTGCCATCTGTAACCCCTTTCGTAACCTTTCGTAACTTTGTAACTCTTTCCCATCCCTTTTCACCTAGACACGTCTCCATCATAATTACTACATACTATTATTATAAATTTCTCATAAATTTCCTACCCTGCATTTCCAAGCCTGCTACATTCCAGCAACATATTTCCCATTCTTCCCGTCTTTACTTTCTCTTTTCTTTTTGTTTCCTGCTATTTCTTATTTTCCTATATCCTGTTCCGTTTTTTCCTTGTCCCTCGTCACCTTACCCAGTGGGCACTAAATTTGGCGACGTCTTTACGACATCGTTACGACATCTTTACGAAACTTTACGACATCCTATGTCCATGTCGTTAAGATGTATTACGATATCGTAAAGACGTCGTACGATCTGACGATGTATTTTCGACATCGTAACGATGTCGTAAATACGTCGTAAAATGTTGTGCTCACTGGGTACTTTTCACTAATACTTACCTTTTTTGTGTCAATCCCAATATATACCTTCTATCTGTATTGTCCCATATTTAGACCACGTTATTTTTTCAAATCATCATACATTCTTTCTGAGCTTCCATATAACTCTATCTTCTGTGTCATCACTTCCCTCTTATGTTCCTGATTCTTTAGTTTCACCAGCGCTATTTGTTTTCCTATTCCCCCTTACATTCCTACACTTTACACTTCCTCAATCTCTGCCTTCGGATCTATCCTTTTTAGCACTTCCTCCACTCCTTTATTCAGTTTCTTTCCTTCTAATCTTAGGTCGTTTATCACCATATTTCTTCTTCTGTCCTTTCTATTTTTCGTTCTATTTTTCTTAACCCCTAAATTCTCCCCATTTTCATAATGATATTGACGAGAAGATTAAAAAAAAGTTAGTGAAAAATCGGTTAATATCTTTAATCTCGTGGCATGTATACGAAAGTAGCTTTCTACTCGCAGCGCGGAGCCTGCCGCGACTGCCGGGTCCAGGGTGGTACCTCCTCCCCCCCCCATGCTAACTAACCTAACTTCCCAGCCAACTTAATGCAGTCTGAATCCTAGAAAATATCACTTACCTTCAATTCTATTACTTTTAATAAACAATCTTGCACCTCCAATTTCTCTACAATATCACCAAACTCAGCAATACACAATCACCACTACCTGACGCTTTCATGCCGGAAACGGAAGCTCCTTTTGCCAGCTTTAGATGCGTTTTTCTCGAAAATCAGTTTTTCGAAGTTCCAGCTCAAAAAATGCCCCAGCGACTCGTTTTTCGACCTGAAGAAGTCTTAGACATAAAATGCCGGAAATTTAACCGGCTATATGATTCTATACGTAGCTACATGCCGAAAATAAGGGCCCTTTTCATACAGACGTACGCACTTGTATTTCTAACTTAATTTCGACGCTTCCATTCCATACTGCTTCACGTCCCGTTTAGGCGGTGTACAGTGCCGCGTCGCGCTTGGTCGCTGTATAGCTCTAAATCATGTGTATAAGCATTAGGGTGACCGAAAGCTTACATTTTTGAATTTTTTTACAAAGAGTTCAACAAATCGTTTTCTCATAGAAATAAATTAATGCGTATTCTTTATTTAAAAAAACATTATTTTTAGTAGTCGAACAAACAATTTTTGTATCTTATCGACTTTAACACGTATACTTTTTTACTTCCTAGATATTGATCAAGAAATTATAATTATAATTTCCCCGAGAAGTTGGAAAGGGGAAGGGGTTTGACCAACATTATTTCTGTGGATAGTGAAAGGGGCGCTCCCCCCCCCCCCCACACCGAGAAGGTGGAAAGAGGAAGGGGTTAGCCCAACATTAATTTGTGGCCAGACAAAGGGGTGCCTTTCTGCCCCCACGAGAAGATGAAAAGGGTAGGGGTTCGACCAACATTATTTCTGTGGCCAGGAAAAGGGGTGCCTTTCCGCCCCGCACGAGAAGCTGGAAAGGGTAGGGGTTTGACCATCATGATTTCTGTGGCCAGACAAAGGGGTGCCTTCGCGCCCCCCACGAGAAGCTGGAAAGGGGAAGGGGTTTGGCCAACATTATCTCTGTGACCAGACAAAGGGGTGCCTTTTCGCCCTCCAGGAGAAGCTGGAAAGGGTAGAAGTTAGACGAATATTATTTCTGTGGCCAGACGAAGGAGTGCCCCCACCCAGAGAACTTGGAAAGGGGAAGGGGTTTGACCAACATTATTTCTGTGGATAGTGAAAGGGGCGCTCCCCCCCACCGATAAGGTGGAAAGGGGAAGGGGTTTCATCAGCATTATTTTTGTAGCCAGACAAAGGGGTGCCTTTCTGCCCCCACGAGAAGCTGAAAAGGGTAGGGGTTTGACCAAAATTATTTCTGTGGCCAGACAAAGGGGTGCCTTTTTGCCCCCACGAGAAGATGAAAAGGGTAGGGGTTCGACCAACATTATTTCTGTGGCCAGACAAAGGGGTGCCTTTCCGCCCGCCACGAGCACCTGGAAAGGGTAGGGGTTTGACCATCATGATTTCTGTGGCCAGACAAAGGGGTGCCTTCGCGTCCCCCACGAGAAGTTGGAAGGGAGAAATTAGCGCGTCAAAATACACGAGTATACGGAGTTTCAAAAAAATTGAAGGTAATAAAAATATTTACGGTCTCAGCAGGGGCTAGACTTGAAATTTTCATCTTTATCATCAAATATCTCGAAAAGTTTCACTCGTACGTGTTACGTCTTATGAGAGGTAGCTTACCTTATATTTTATTTAATTAAAGATGGTTTCTCGTTTTAGATTCTACTTAAATATAAACTAGAAAACTGGGATGATGATAACTACCGAAAATACTAGAAATAAATCAATAATACATGAATTAAAGTTTTACAAAGTAAATTAAGATTTATTTAAACAATTACAAATGGATTAAAAAATTGAAATTAAAATATGCAAAGTTAAAGTTGAAAGATTGGATAAGAAGAATTTTTATAATACAGCTGGATGCTCTTGCTTGATACAGCTCCGGATTAACTCTTCTTGTTTGGTTTTAGTCAACCTTGAATAGGGATGACTAGTTAATCAAACAAGTATATGATAAAGAAGAAGATTTTAAAGAGGTGTGAAATAATTTAATACTTACAAATTTACAAAAAGTTTCCATTTTTTGTATTCGACTCGAGTAGAACTTGCCTCTGGTATCTACTCTCGAGACCCCGGGTGTGGCACTGCAGCGATGTAACTGAGATTTTATAACTTTCGCACAGATGCTAGCTTTTGAAAGGTTTAGATATACTGAGATATCTGACGGTATTGTGTTGACGGGCCGTCTCTTAGGTCCGGAGTTAAGTATCGATGCTTCTTCCGTAGGCAAGCTTGTAATCTGGGCGTTGGCTGGAGACACTGAAGACTGACGAAGACTGGTGAACTTTTAATTGGATCTTGACTGAATACTAATTTGATATCAACTTGATACTATTAGGTGCACAAATAAGTTCTACCCGTTTTAAGCAACTTTTTATTTTATTTATAAAAATCTAAAAAATGCAAGTATTAATTAATATAGTGGCCACTGGCTTCTACTACTGTTCGCGAACGCTCAGATAATTGACGGACTCCATGGCGAAAGAAAGCTTGATCTTTTGACGCTATAAAGTCATCCAGCATTTCTCGCACTTCAGCTTTAATTTTAAGTTGGTGCTCAGCTGAGCTGTTTTGTAACGAGCGAAAAAGGTGGTAAATGGACGGGTTCAATTTTGGATAGTAAGCCGGATGCGGCAAAATTTCTCCTTTTAATTCTTCTATGGTTTGACGAACCACGGAACATCTATGTGGCCTAGAGTTGTCGTGCTGTACTGGTCTTCGTCCACGCCCAGAATATCATCTCTTTTTTTGGATATTTTTTTGCCAAACGGTTCATTTGAAAAGAATAACTTCTGCCAGTATTACTCTTTTCAATTGAACCGATTGGCAAAAAAAAATCCAAAAAAGAGATTATATTCTGGGCATGGACGCAGACGAGTACAGCACGACAAAGCTAGGCCACATAGAAGTTCCGTGGTCCATCAAATCATAGAAGAATTGAAATGAGAAATTTTGCCGCATCCAGTTTACACTTCAGACACTTCAGCTATGGAACCCATCAATTGCCTGAGCGTTCGGGAACAGTAGTAGAAGCCAGTGGCCACTGCATCAATTAATACTTGTATTTTATTAGATTTTTATAAATAAAATAAAAGTTGCTTAAAGCGGGTAGAACTTATTTGTACACCTAATAACTTGATACTAACTTGAAACTATCTTGATACTAACTGATTTCTTCTTCGTGATCGGCCGTATTTATCCACGTTGCCCTCCTTTAGATCCATATATGGAGGAGAGATATTAAAGTAGGGATAGCCCTATATTCTAATAAGTGTCCATAGTTTGTCATGTGGAATAGTGGGAAGAGTCTATATATCCGATGGGAATAGAGGATTTTTGCGTATGCCCATATTTTGTGAATTGCGCTGTGGTCCCAATGTACTGTATCCCTTCCTGAGTATTAGAGGAGTAAGTAGTTATAGTTGTAGTGGTATATGCATAAGATGCCCATATTTGGTGAATGGCACAGTGGTCAAAATGCATGTATCTTTCTTAGATATCAAGCGCAAGGAATTTTTTTATGCAGTGGTAAAGTATAATGACCAATCAGTGATTAGATGCCATATTTGGTGAATGGCGCAGTTGTCAAAAATGTATGTATCCCTTCTTAGATATCAAGAGAAAGGAAGTTTTAGATATAGTGGTATCACATATGCAGATTATGAATATTCCCATGTTTGTAATATATAGGCGTAATAATGTACACGTGTAAATTCGAGGAATCGAACTTCCTGTTTATTTCTGTAGGGCTATTTGTAAATATCGAATAAGTATGTGACTTGTTTTCGTACTGAATCTCCGCTTACAGTTCTCATGTTGATTATCGATGATTGCCGTTTCCAGGATGAATATTTCAGTTCCTTCTGCATAGGAATGCATTATAAAGGTGTAAGAATGATACAGATGTGTCGTGCAGCTTCCAGTATTTTTATGTGTAGGGGATTTGAGCATATAGTCCGTTTTTATCGTTACCTTAGTGATTGTTTGATGGTTGCACAACTGGTGGGCGTCTTCGTTGTGTTAGTGCAGCGGAAAGTGACGCGTGGTATTTAGGCTATTATGTTGTTTCTTTTAAATCTGGACCTTAAAATTGCGTATTGGATTTTATAGAGGTTTTTACAATATTTGCATATGATTATTCAACTTATTTGTTTACTTATTTATTATGAATGTTTTATAATCATAATCCATTTGTTATAAATAATAATTATCATAAAAGTCGCGACTACGTGGCGGATCTTAAATTATAGGAACGCACGCTATTGAGAAAGAGGAAAACATGGGATGTTCTTTTCATATTGTAAGTTGTTTAAGGTCTTTTCGTCTAACTCTAAATAGATAGTAAATATATTCTTGAATATTTTGTTGATAAAAAAAATACTTATACGGAATTAATCTATATAATTCTGATTTCTGCTTGGGCCGCGACATCTTTACAAATTGTATTTCTGGTTGTCGCCCGTTATCATAATTCATAGGTAATTGATCATGATTAAAATGGTATATGTCGGATAACAATCTTAGAATCTTTCTTGCAGCATCGTGTTTTGCTGTTTGTTTTGAAGCAAAAGTTTCGCTAGTTCATGCATAATTTGAACGACTCGTTGATATTTCGAAAATTTTTATAAATACTTGAAGAGGCTGGCTGATTTAACTGGATTTATTCTTAGATTAGCTGATTACATTTTTTTACTGAAACATACAATATTCTTAAAGTAGTAAAATTTAATTATATAAAATAATAGGAAAACGTTTTATGTTAATGTTCTGTCTTAACCTAATTAATGCTTATTGTAAAAATCGTAAAGAAATATTTTTTCATGATTTTATTTTTATTTTTAAATACTAAATTAAGTTAACATTGGTTTTATTTATTTGATAATCATACATGGAAATATGTGTATGTTTAAGTAGAAGAAATATTAGGATTATATGTAATGTGATTGTTTCATGTTTTTGAACATTACATTTCTGCAAACATGTATTACACGCAGGTATTTTTTGAGGATATAATAATTGTCTCGAAAATGACTAACATTGCTGGTAACCAGAAGAAAGCAAGTTCTACCAAATTTAACAGGGCTTCCTGGTAAAAAATAGAATTTTTTATGTTTGGTATCTTCGCAAAGCAGTAGAGTTGTTTCGTTGCATTGTGATTGTTGCTGTTTTTTCTGGGTAGATGCTTTATTTTCTTACATGAATCTAAATAATTTTGGATCTTCGTGAAAAATATGACTATTAACTAGATAATTGTTAATTTTGGGCTGTCAAAGTTGGAATAATTTATGTACTGAAAGGAAAGAAAAGATTCCAACTTTATAAACTACGTAACATTTGCTGAAAGCACTTACAATTTTATTTTTAATATGAAAAAGTTAAAATTTAGCAAAAAAAAAGAAATGAAGAAAGGAAAAAAAATGTTGAGCGAAGCTATAAGTGAGAATTGAATAGATAAGAAGTGACTGAATGAGAAATGAGTGAATGTACAGAATTTGAATAACAATTTTTTGCGCTTTTGTGAATATTTCATGAGTTTATACCAAGGTTAAAAAAAATAACTAACTTGATTATTTCAAAGTTCATGCTATCAATACTTTACAAGAATATTTGATGTATGAAAATAAGATTTGAAAATAAGTGAGGAATTGAGTGAGAGGTAACTAGAAAGAGATGAATAAAGGTTGTGGGTTGAAAATAGTTTGGAATGTTAGATAGTATGAAATAGTGGTAAATAGAAGTTGAATTTACGAAGAGTTATCGGGATGTGGTCAAGAACTTCTTTACTTTGGTTGGTTCGTAGAAAAAATGTGTTTCAAAAGTGAGATTCTATTCTCTATTGCAGTGATGCACAACTCATCCCAAACGGGTTTTGAGCCCATACGGGCGGCTCGTGAGCTCTCGCGGGCGGGGAGAAGAGTGGGGATAGCGTGCGGAGTAGGCCTACGCAGCCCGCGATGGCCCCGCTGACTCGCTTGCGGGCGAGCGAGTTGTACATGATTGATCTATTGTATCTATCCCATATGTATATTGAGGATTTTAAAAGAAAGGTCAGTTTTGTGAGAGAAGTGATCTTGGAAAGTACAACAGAAAAATGGATTATAGTTAAGGTACGAAACTTTTGTTTTTCTATCTTTTTGATGATTAGTTATATATATGTATGTATACCATTAAGCCATTTCCCTTTCAGGGTAGGCGTGACACTACCCGATTCGGGTAGTGTTTCTAGGTGGATAGTTTTCTTGTAGTTATAAATAACTACAAGTGTGGCCTCACCACACCCACGATGTGCCAACAGCACTCAGTATTCTTGAAGGGACACCCATCTAAGTACTAACCGCGTTCAACGCTGCTTAACTTCAGTGATCTGACGAGAACTGGGTTTTTCAGCGTGGTATGGCCATTGGCCATAGATTAGATATTAGTTTAGATAAATTATATTAATACAACTTTTAGCAATAAAATTATTTTTTTTTTGTTTTTAAAAAATTTTTTAATATGACAAAAATTTGGTCCTAAAGCCAAAATTTTTGAAGGAAAATGACCTTTTTTTAGGTCAACAAACAAGGTCAAGCTGAACTTCGATAGTTATAATTTTTTAATATTGTAGTTTAGATGAAAAAATATTTAATTCAACAAAACTAATACCTTGCTTTTGAAGAATAATATCACTTTTTATAAACGAATATTTCACAATTGATTTTATACAATACATAAATATATTTGAGAAAAGGTGGGCTCACCACACCCACGGCCGCCAACAGCAACGCAGTAGTATCAGACGGTCACCCATCCAAGTACTAATCGCGCCCAACACTGCTTAACTTCAGTGATCTAACGGGAACTGGTGTTTCCAGCGTGGTATGGCCGTTGCCATACGTTTATTTTATTTGCCATACGTTGCCATTCATTTTATATAAACGCTGATTTTATAATAATATGAACTTGAACTTTAAATAATCAGTCGTTCACGGTATATTTTTATAATTTAGGAAGGTTGTAAGAAAAATATTGATTATTTAATTCCAGCTAATAGTTGAATTTCTGAGATATGATAAAAAATTAAAATATAACTTTGGTAAGTTGAAAGCATATCATATTTTAAAAATCTGATTTTGGATTATAATGGTTTTGCTGTTGGATCAATAATATTGAATTAGGATAGTGAAATTGTATGCCAAGACATAATCTTCCGCGATTCTATTTATCGAAGTTATTTTAATTTTTTTAAAGATCTTGAGTCATCATCATCTTCTTCTCAGAACAACCCAGCCATGAGGTACGCATCGTCCTCAGTAGCGCACCAATATCGCGCAACGAGCTCGTCGGCTTTCGACATCATGGCTGGATGTATATGGAAGCAGCTGATTTAGTTTGTTGCTGGCTTGCTTCTTCTTTATTGAGTCAGCTTCGTGGTCCAACCAAGATGTTACGCATCTTCCTCAGCAGCACGACAATGTCGTGCAACGGGCTCGTCGGCTTTGCAACATCTTGGCTGGGTGTGGCTGATTGGGATGTCTCTTCGAACGCCTGACTCTTCTTGCTGGGGGTTCTGCATGATCTGATAAACCTTTATGTCCCAATCCAAGATGAACGCATCGTCCTTAGTACCATGACAGCGTCCCGCATCGGGCTCGTCGGCCTTTGATCATCCTGGCCGGGCATGGTTCGGAATCTCTTCTGTGATGGCGATTATTCTTCCGCGTTCATAACGGTCTTTTTTTGCCGCAGAATTGTGTCAACGTAGGTTACTATTGCCTCCCAAGTCTCCCCGTTTCGCAGCATCTCTGTTGTCACACACTACGGTGTGAGGCGTCCTGCTTCTATTCCGAGCCTATCTCTGTGCTCGACCCAGCGTCATGATCATCATGATGATGATAATGATAATCTTTCTAATGATCCATTTGATTGTGGATGAAACGCCGTAGTTTTAAATTGTCTGCTACAAATTTTTTTAGTGAATCTTCGTAATAAATTACTCCAAAAAACTTTACCTTGATCAGTTAAAACTACTCTTGGTGAGCCAAAAGTGCAAATAAATTTCTTTAAAAATGCGTCTGCTATTGTGCTAGCTTGATGATTTGGAAGGGCACAAGCTACACGAAATTTGGTGAAGTAATCTTGAATTGTTAAAATACATTCATTTCCTTTTTCAGTTTTTGGTACTTTTCTTATGATATCCATTGATATTTTTTTCAAATGCGGTTTCTGGGGTGTCAGTTATAACCATTGGATTTTTAGTTTTCACGCGTACTAATTTTTTAAGTTGACATTGTGGACAAAGTTTATTTCCAACAAATTTTTGCCGTATTCTATTGTATGTTTTTGTTACTCCTTTGTGGCCACCTAATGCTGACGAATTAGCTTCTACTAAAATTTCATTTTTTTGTTCTTTTGTGGGATACTGTCTTATTCCTGAGCAAATAATTATCTTTGTATTTGATTCTGAAAATACGGATTTAAGTTGAATCAAGATTTCTTCCCATGATATATTATTTACGTAAGCAGTTTAGGCTATACTGATTGATTTCCAATTTGATTTACTGGCTATGTTATGCAAAGAAAAAATTGTTAACTTTATATTATACTATATTTGGATGCTTGGTTGACGTTCCGGCGACTGGTCTCTCCGGAGGTGGCTCTGGGGGGCGGGCAATTTTGTGCTGAATCTCCGTCGTGCTTTTCTTTATGGTCATTCGTTTCTGGTAAGTCTTCGTTAAAATTGAAATTTATTTCATGCAAGGTGACCAAATTTTCATCTACATTTTTATTATTAAAATTTGTATCGTTATCTTCAATGAAATCTACAATATTTTCTTCAGGGTCGCTTAGATTTTCTATTTCGCTTCATTCACTGGAACTGGAAAAATAATTTTGATTTTTTACGTTGCCATCTTCTTCTTGGATTTTCAGCTTCTTCTTTTCCTTGTAAGATTTCTTTTTCTTTTTTATATTTTCATAATAATCTGGATCAGAGTCTGAGTTGTCTGATATATAATCGGGATTAACGTCCGTTTTTACATCTTCTTCATTCATCATGCGTCCCTTAAGGGTTTACGTGACTTCCATTTCTTACAATACTTTCGTCTACATATTTGTATGAAATCTTATCCTTACTGTTTACAGTTATTTACACCTATTTACAGAAAATCGTATATCTAGATCCTTATTTCTATTTTTGGCGATAGCGCAATTTGGGACGAGTTAGCGAACGAGTGAGTGAGCGATCAAAGGCGAGAGTGCAAGCGAGAGAAAGAGAGAGCGATAATGCAAACGCATCCTAATCTACTTATGCTATTACATAATCATTATTTACAAATCTTTTACTTCTAATTTAAGCGACTTCCGTTTCCTTTTCCTTTCACTTCTCTTGTACCTCCATTTTGCCATTTTTTTCATCCGTTTTTTTATTCTTTCTCATTCGCTCCCCTAGCACCATCTACATCCTTCAGCCACTCTTCCCCCAAACCATCCTCCCCTAGAATCTTTACCACATTCTCTTGCAGCTTTCTTTATCTTCCATTCCTCTCCTACATCCTTCCCATACATGCTTCAATGTTTCTTCCTGCCATTCACATATTCTGCACTTTCTGTTCTCTTGTTTTTCCTAATACATTCCCTCCCTTACCTCGTTTCCCAATCTAAATCTTGCTATTCTGGTCCATCTTCTCTTTCCCCATCCATTTTCTAAATACTTTGGTACTTCTTCCTTTTTTAACATGTCATACCATTTATTATATTTTGATTCCTCAATCATCCCCCATCTTTCTATAATTGTCTTTCCCTCTCCCTTTTTTCTACTTCTTCATAGCTTTCTCCAGTCCCATCTTCTATATCTCTAGTCTTAAAGAACTCCTTCCTTTCTCATTCCCATCTCGTTAATTCCATCGCCCTCCCTCTCCTTTCTTCTACCTCCATCAAACACTTTCTCGCTAACTCCCCTCCCTCAACCTCCCCGAGCTTCTTCTCAAAATTCCATGCCCTCTTTCCCGCTCTAGTACTTCATTTATCTAGTACTTATATTTAGCGTCCATCTCATATACCTTTCTTGTAAACTCTCAATCTCTTTCCTTTCTCTCCATCCCCATATCTCTGCTCCATAACCTAATACCAGCCATACCAGCGTATTGAATAACCACATTTTCTTTCTCCAATTTTTTAAACCTTCTTTTTCCTATTCAACATATCTGTTTTATTACCCCTGCTGCTTTTTTTTTCCTTTTTCTTATATGAGCTTTATGATCTCCGTTTGTTTACAAGGTATATCACAAATACTTGAACTATTTCATTTCTTCTAAGTTTATTCCCTCCCTTCCATCTTCCCGTCTATTCTTCTTTCTCCCCCCTCCTTTTCTAAAAATAATTATCTTTGTCTGTTCTACATTTAAATTCAACTGTTCCCATCTAAGTATTTCTCTAATCCTGTAATTAAGCCCGACATCCCTACTTCATCCTCTAACATCAACACTATGTCGTCTGCGTATGCCAGTGTATATATCTTTTTATTTCCTATCATAACTCCTCACCACCCTTTTCTCTTCATTACTTCTTCCCATTTTGATAGTAATATATTAAATAAAACTGGGCTCAGAGGACATCCTTGCCTTACTCCTCTCACCAACCAGAAACTATCTTCTACTTGCTCTCCTACCTTTACCTTGCTTTTTGTCTCTGTAAAAATTCCTGATACTCTCTTTATTAATCCCACTCATATCCCTTTTTCACCATAACTTTTTCTATCACGCCTCGGTCTATTGAGTCAAACGCCGCCTTTAAGTATACGAACATTTATATCATTTCCCCTTTCCCCTTTTAACCCCCTTCTTTACTAGATAGTTCAGAACATATATATTGTCCATCACCCACACCCATTTACTAAAGCCTGCCTGATTGGGTGGCTCTATCTCTTCTTCCACCATTCCTTTAATTCTGTTCCACCATATTTCCAGACATCATTTGGAATCTCATCTATACCAGGTGCCTCTCCATCTTTCATCATCCCTAATACCTTGACTATTTTCTCCCTTTTAATGTCCTCCTCCTCACCTGTTTCCCTACCACCTTTTCCCTCTTTTCCTAACTTTTCTCTCTAAACCTGCTTGTAATTCCATAAGAAATATTTTTTCCATTCTACCATCTCAATATCCTGGTTCACTCTTTTCCTTCTTCTCTCTCAATTCACCACCTTCCCAACCTCTTCTTCCGTCCTAGCCTTCTCCGCTTCTTCTTCAAACCTTTTATTTTCCTCCTCTTTTTTTATCACATAACTCAGTATACTCCTTTTTCTCCTACATCCTTCTCCACTACTTGTCCCTTTTCTCCATTTTCTTAATTCCCTTCTCACTTCCTCCTTCTGTTTACATTCCTTATCCCATCCACTTCTATCTCCTCCTTCACTAACTTCTTTTTTGCTTGTGCACTATTATACTCTTTTTATTTCTCCTATCATTATTTCCATTTCCTCGTTTACATTTCCTTTCCCCATTTTGATTTTTCTCACTTTTTTCTTGAACTGTTCTTTACCTTCCATTGACCAATCCCCTCTCCCTGCTCTTTTTACTTTTGCTTTCTTTTTAGCCTTATTTTCATTACTCATTTATCCCTCCAATGTCACTATTGTGGGAAAGTGATCCAAATCTCTATAATTACCTACCTCTAGTTTCTTAACCTTCTCTCTTACCTCGTTGTCCACTACCACATAATGAATCATCGTTCCCCCCTTTTCTCCTGAACGTGTATATTCCCCTTCCTCACCCCCCCCCCCATATACTTCCATTTAGGATAAACCATCTCATCTCCCCTAGGCTCTTTAACAATTTCTTTCCCTCCCCATTCATTATCTTGTCTTTGGATTTTCTTTCTCGCTCCTTACCCTATTCCCTTCCTCCTCTATCGCCAGTTCTCGCATTAAAATCTCCTCCTATTTTCAACCTCTCTCCTCCCATATTTATCTCTTCTACTATTAATCCTTCTTTTTGTTCTTTTATCTCTTTTTTATCCTTCTCTGTTATACATTCGTTCCTTACTTCCATCACCATTTCTGTCATTGCTCTGCCTTTTTTATTCTCCCTCTTTGCATTTTGAATCTGCCATTTTTAACCTCTTGGTAATCTTCCGCTTACTCTTTTCCATCCTTTTTTCATCTAGCTACGCTGCATCATTACTAATACATCCCATTGTGTCAAATTTCTCATAAACTTCCTATCTTTTCTTTCTAAGCCTGCTACATTCCAGTAGCATATCCTCCAATCTTCCCTACTTTCGTTTCTTGTCTCTTTTAGTTTCCAACTATTTCTTATTTCTATATCTCCCGTTCCTTTCTCTCCTAGTTTCCCGACACCTCATTGTCTACTAAATCTTCTCTGTTTTCGTCCTAATTCCACCATACACCTTCTATCTGCATTCTCCCATACTTAACCTATGTTCTTTTTCCGTTTTTTCTTCACTCTTCCGCTATTTTCCTTAACTTATACTGCGTCTTCCTTTCTATCTATGTCTAATCATCCTCTATTCTTTCCGAGGTTCCATATAACACCCTCTTCTTTGACATAACTTGCCTCTTATGTTCTCATTTCTTTAGTTTCACCAGTACCATTCTCTCTCCTCTTCGCTCTTTCCTTCCTACGCTTCGCATTTCCTCTATCTCTACCTTAGCATAAATCCTTTTTAGTACTTCGTCCACTCCTTCCTTCAGCACCTTCCCCTCTAATCCTAGACCCTTTATCGCTATGTTTCTTTTTCTTTCTTCTCTTCCTTTCTTTTTCTATTCTTTGTTCTATTTTTCTCAGCCTATCCTTCTCCTTACTCCCACCATCCCCAGCTCCAACCTCCCGGTTTGAGCTTTCTATTTTGTTATCCAACCTTCCAACACCTTCACCTCTTTATTAATCTCTTCCTGCTTTTCTAGTCTTTGTTTCAACGTCTGCATCCTTTTCTCTAGCATTTCCCTAACTTTTTCCTATTTCCTCATTTCTATCCTAAGTTCGACCATTTCCCGCCTAATTTCTTTCTTTATTTCCTCTCCTCTTGTCTCCTGCTCTTCTTCACACATCCCCATTACTTCTATCATCATTTCGCGTGTATCTTTCAGTCTTTCCTCTTCCATCGGCTCTTGAGCCCTAGCTCTGTTTCTTTCTGTTCCCTTATTGTTCTCTTCCTTCTCTACCAAACTATGTTCTTCCGGCGGCGATCTGAACATTTTTGGATTTTTCAAGCTTGACCCTATATCATCCTTGTCATCATTGCTTCCCCTCTCCCCTCTCTTTCTTTTGATGAATGCCTCAATCAATCCCACGCTTTTCGCCCTCAATCTATCATTTTCTACCGTTTACCTATACTTTCCCCTTGCCCTTCTTTCTTTGTTTTCCCCTTTCGGTGTACCGAAAACTTCCTGATCTAAATCTCTGCTTTCCTTGCTGGTATTCGCTCCGCTAGCCCTGAATCCAATTCAAACGATCCCGCCTTCTATCGTTCTCTGTCTCTATCTATCGTCGCGTCTACCTGCCTTGCCTTTCTCCTTCTCTACCCTGCCCTGCTACGACCAACCCGGTCCTCTTACCCTGCCACAAACCTCGAATCCACCTAACCTCAACTTCCACCCAAGTCTGTCTTGATCCCCGAAAATATCCGAACCCCCTTGTCAATCATTCAATCTCTCACAAACGAAACCTTCTTCACTCATCCACAATCCACTCCCCTTAAATTTCACCACATTTATCAGAAAAACTCAGCATCAAGATTCACCGCTAACTCACACTTTCACGCCGGAAACGGAAGTCCTCCCGTTTCTACTTTATTGTCTTTTTTCGAATTAGTACTAGTTTCTTTTCTTGGCCTTCCTCTCTTTTTTGCTGGAAAAGTAGGGATACAATTTTTTGTTTTGAGTGTAGCCTTGCGTGGTCTACCTCGTTTTTTTCCTAATAATAATTTCTTCCTGAGAGTTCTTTTCATAATTATCTTCTGTGAAGCCTGAATGAAAAGTCACTTTAATTTAAATTGTTGTGACGCAGATTCGTAGATCTGGTCAGTTAGTTTATTTTGATGAAACACAAGTTGACGCCGTAGCAGTCAGAGAATGAATGATACCTTTAGGGACGAGGCCCTGCCGCGTCAGTCCCACGATAAAAGAGTACAGTCTACTGTCCTTATCTGTTTGAAGGGGGGGAGTGATATCTATCTATTCTTAGCCTACGAAACTACTCTATTTTAGAAGAGTGCGTTTATAAAGCTAGAATATTTTTACTTAGTTTTTATAGCTTTAAACTTCGCTGTTATCTTCTTTAAAAGTTTCTTAAATATTTTCTAGTATATTAACTGGATTTTTAGTTTTTCCAGTATGATTTCTTGATTTTGGTCTTGTTACCATTGCGTGGCATTTTGATTCATTTACTTTATTTAGATTTGATTAAATAATTCTTCAGTGAGATTGTCGTTTTCTTTCTTCATTTTTATACTAGAATTTGAACTTGAACTTGGATTGCAACTCGACTGTGAGTTTAAACATGAATTAGTATTCGATTTTGAGTTCGCATTAGTACATGATTTAGAATTTGATTCTGAGTCTTCGTTAGTACTCGATTTTAAAAATGATTGTGAGTCTTCGTTATAACTTGATTTAAAAATTGTTTTTGAGCGCGTAGAGTATATTTTTTGTTTAACTTCAGTTATTTCAGTACCTTCTTCTTTTATTTTATTAGCTTCTTCTTTTATTTCTTCTTCTTCTATTTCTCCTTTTATTTCCAGTTTAACATCTGTGGGATTTCTTGATAACGCGTCTACATTTACATTCATTTTACCTGCTTTATAGACAACTTGAAAGTCATATTCGGCTAATTTTAATTTCCATCTTGTTACTCTAGAACAAGGATCTTTACCATTTTAAAACCAGACTAAAGTTTTGTGATCGGTTACTAGCGTGAATTTGTATCCGTATAGATAGGGGAGAAAATGTGTCACACAAAATATGATCGCCATCGCTTCTTTTTGATAAGTGTCATACTTTCTTTCATTATCATTTAAACTTCGAGAGGCATGAGCAATGGGTTTATCTTTGCCAATTTTGCCTTGTGATAAAATTCCATCAACGGAAAATCCTGATGCCTCTGTCGTTAATACAAAAAAATTGCGAGAAATCTGGTCTTTGTAATAAAGGTGCGATACATAATTTTTTTGTAATGTGTCAAATTCAGTTTCCTAGGAATCTCTCCAGACAAATGGTGTGTCTGTTTTTAATAATTTATTTAAAGGTGCGGGGATTTTTGAAAATCCGTCGACAAATGTTCTGTAATAGCCTGCTAATCCTGCAAATTCTTTTATATTTTTTGGTTTTTTAGGGTCTGGACATTTTTAACCGGCTTCTACTTTTTTAGGGTCTGGTCGCACTTCGTTTTTATCAATAATATGTCCAAGATATTTCACTTTCGGGCGTAAACATTCGTATTTATCAGGTTGTAATTCAAGGTTTGCGTTGCGTAATCTATTTATTAATTCTGTGAATTTCTTATCATGTTCTTCTAAAGTATCTGCATAAATAACTATATCATCTAAGTAGACGAAAAGTTCAGTGCCCTGAAGGCCAGTTAACACAAGGTCCATAAGGTGTTAAAATATGGCAGGGGCGTTCTTTAAACCAAAAGGCATGCGGTCAAATTCAAAGTGTCTGAAGGGAGTGGAAAGAGCTGTCTTATGTGAGTCTCGAGGGTCCATTTTTATCTGGTGGAATCCCCATGCTAAGTCAAATACCGAAAAGTGTTGTGCTTTCCCTAATTGATCTAAGATTTCTGTAATGTTTGTAAGTGGATATGAATCACTAATAGTTTTTTCGTTTAATTTGCGATAGTCTAAAGCCATACGCCATTTTATGTTTCCGTGAGAGTCTGGTTTCTTAGGGACTGGAAATACTGGTGTATTATATATGGAGACTGTGATGGCTTTATTATTTTGGTCTTAATTAATTCTTCGACTTGATCTTGAATTTCTTCTTTTTAGACGTGGGGGAGTCTGTATGGTCGTGTAAAACTGGTATTTTCATCCGTGGTTATTATGCTATGTTGTAATACGTTTCTACCTTCGAGTATTTCTCCTGGTATATGGAATTGGTCTGCTTTTTGTTCAATGAGTTTTTCTACATGTGCGTATTCTTCTTTATTTAAATGTTCAAGGTGTAGTAATTCTTTCACTGACTTTATCTTAATTTGAAATATTAAAAGTTTCATAAAAATAATCTCCATCTTTATTTGAGTTTAGGAAACAGCGAAGGACTTGTTCGACGGTTTGATAATTATTATTTTCATTTTGAGGTTGCGTAATAAGGACTTTGTTATTAATAGCGTTTCAAACGAGTCGTGAAGTGCAGGATGAAAAGGGTAGGGATGAGGAAGATTAGTCGAGATCGGTTTTGGTAATCAAGTAGCGCACTTCAGTTTAACAAGAATTAAAGAAAGTTATATTCAAGAATAGTGTACATTAAACAAAGGTCTGGTTAAACAAATGAATTTCACGCGCGTTAGTGAACATTAATTATTGCGTCTCGAATTGCAATGAAAAAGGACTCTCGTCCACGCTCGTCGTTCGGTCGAAACGCACAGACTGAACTTCCTATTCTCCGCACACATTCATCGCTCTCCCACCTCGTACCCTGATCGCACATGCGCACATCTGATTATCCTCGCACGTTCAATTTCAATTCATAAAAGTATGCAAATGTCTTGTTCGCTATCATGCGGCCATCCTAAGATAAGCATTCGTCCTCGAATTACGCCAGTGAGGTTTTATTTTATTTTTATTCGTAGTTTCGAAAACAGAATTAAATTTTTGACACAAAAACAAAAAATATAAACTTTCGCTCCTAATCACCTATAAACGTTTCGCCGTCTAGATTACATGATCGTCGTATCGCTCCGGTTTGCGGCTCGTTCGTTTTGGTCGCACAGAAATAACTCTTTGATTTTCGTCGCTGTCACTTACATCGTTTTGGTTAACATTTTCGCTTTCTACGTCTTGAGAATTGGCTGGTACATGGGGTGTCGCAGGATCAGCGTCATTCTCAGAATCTACAATGTCATCGTTATCATTTTGAGCTGGTTTCCAAATTTCTAATTGCTCAGCGTGCGTAGTCGCAGCATACCGCCGTCCGGAAGTATCTATTCGCAAGTCTGCGATTCCATATGTGTCGCTAGGATAAATTTTCGTAATTACTAAAGGACCAAGAAATTTTTTTTGTAACTTAACAGATTCGCCCGTCTGTTCCGGCACATCTCGCATATAAACGATATCGCCTAGATCGAATTTTGCGTAAATATTTCTCTTTTTGTCGTGTCGCTCTTTATATTTAATCTGCTCCTCGCTAATGCTTTGTCGAGCATTTTCTTGGAGTTCGCGCGGGTCTGTATATCTTTCTTCGCCCTCTAAGGTTAAAGTTCGCAAGAGACCTTCATCGTGTCTATTGATATACCCATAAACTAGTTCGAAAGGGCTTTTCCCAGTCGTTTTATTTTTACATTCATTCAAATCGCGTTGAATTTTTTTCACTTTTCTATCCCAATCTTTTCCCTGTTGAGATTCTAGATTCGCTTGAATCGCCGGTATCAATGTCGCATTCGTCCTTTCTACCAAGCCATTGGCTTGCGGATGTCATGGAGAATTTAATGTGTGATTAATTCCGTGTTTCGTACAAAATTCTTCGAACATTTTAGACGTAAAACATGTTCCTCGGTCGGAAATTATTCGCAATGGTGCCCCAAAATATAAAATTACGTTTTCTAATGCCCGAACGGCATTTATAGCTTTTGTATCTTTCACAGGTGTCAAAATTACAAATCGAGTTAACGTATCGGACAGAACAAGTACAAATTTGTTTCTTGACGCAGTAGTTATGAACGGACCTACATGGTCTATATGGATCTTTGCAAAGGGTCTGACACCCGGTTTGATTGGATGCAGTTCTCCTGCTTGCGGCCCGGTTTTAGTTTTCGTGATGATGCACTGGATGCAACTATGTACGTGCTGACGTACATAACGGATCGTACCCGGAAAGAAATAGAATTCCCGCATTTTGGCCACGGTCCTATCGGTCCCCGTGTGACTTTGGAGGTCATGAAATCGTATGACCATACTTTTGCGTAACGCATTCGAAATAACGTACAACAGTTTGTGCTCTTCACGTTTGTACAAAATCGAATTTATCAATTCGTAATCTTTGACTTCCGCTTTTTCATGTGTACTTCTTTCTTTTTCAGGTTTACTTAAAATATCTCTTTTGCGTTTTAGCTTTTCGTCCGCGAATTGAAAGACTAGAATTTCTTGATCGGGCGTTACTAAATTGAAAATACCGCTTACGCCTTCTACAAAATCATTAGTTTCGCTTGGTTCTACTGGAGCGCGACTTAAGGCATCTATATGTGCCATTTTTATACCCGGCTTATGTACTACATCGAATGAATATTCCGATAGCAGATTGGACCATCTAACGATCTGCGGATTTTTAGACTTGTGCGTATTCAAATACATCAACGCACTACAATTGGTAACAACCGTAAAATCAATATTAATAAGCCAGTTTCGAAACCGCGTAATCGCCCAGATCACCGCTAGTAGTTCCAATTTACTCGAGTGGTAATTCTTTTCTGGATCACTCGTTTTTCGGCTAATCGCGTATATTAGATGCAATTTTCCGTCGTCCCCTTTTTGAAAAAGCATCGCTGCCAAACCCAATGCACTTGCATTTGTGTGCAGTTCAGTAATTAATTCAGAACGAAATGGTTGTACAATCGGTTCCCTTATTAATAATTGGATAATAGTACGAAACGCGCTATCTTCTTCGGAAGTCCATTTAAAAGTCTGATCCTTTTTTAGTAAATTATATAAAGGAGAAACTATTTCCGCGAATTTGTGAATATAGCGCCGAAAAAAACCCACGAGACCTAAGAATTGACGTACTGTCGTATTATTCGTAGGAACTGGAAAGTTACTGATCGCTTTAAGTTTTATTTTGCCCGGCTGTATTCCTTTTTCTGAAATTTCAAATCCTAGAAACGATACTTGTGGTTTTAAGAATTTACATTTTTTTAAGTTAATAGTAAGGCCTGCTTCTACTAAGGCTTTCATAACCGCAACAAATTTTCCTCTCAAGGTTGGCCAATCTTTTCCCGAAATCAAAATATCATCCAGATAAAAGAGAATGTTTTCATCTCTAAAAGGACCTAATACTCGTTGCATAAGTTTTGCAAAATAAAAGGGCGCGTTCATTAGTCCGAAGACCATTCGCGTAAATTCACCGGTATCGTCTGTCGTAATAAACGCAGTTTTCGCTCGTGCCTCTTTGGATAGTGGTACTTGCAAATACCCCATAGCTAAATCGATAGTAATAAATAGTTTACTATCCCCATGACTTGCTAGTTGTTCATCAATATTCGGTAATGGAAAGTGTATTCTTTCCGTTTGAGAATTTAAAGATCGATAATCAACCACTAAACGTGGTTCACCGTTTTTCTTTTTAATGAGAAAAGCTGGACTCGCGTAAGGAGAATTAGTATCAGTGACGAAACCTAATTCTTTATATTCTTCCAAAATATTTTTCGTAATTTTTCGCTCTACATCGCTCGCTGAAAACGGTTTTCGTGAGGTGGGTTTACTATTCGGAATTACATTGATATCCATCTCGATTAAATTCGTACATCCTAACTCGCTCATATTTTTCGCAACACCGCATCTATATAGATTTAAAATTTGAACAATATCATCGATTACCTCTTTCGGTTGACTCACTTCGCTGTTGATCTCCGATGCGTTGACAGGTTCCATCAGTAGTTCATTGATACGTTCTTGAATTGGACGGGAGACAATCGCCTTGCTGATAATCTTGTCTTGTTCGAGTAGACGTTTTGTTCCGTTGATATTCATGACAGGAATCATGAACTTTTTTTCTCCGCCTCGCACAGTAATAAAATTGACAGCTCGTGGATGTAATTCCACGTGGCTTAACACTGACAAATTTTCTTTTTTATTTTCACTCACGGCAATCTTTCCGACACGTGCGAATTCACTGTACACGAAAGTAAGGTTGTTGTCGATCTTATAGTAATCGACCAATCGCGAATCCGTGTAAGATATTCCGATCAAACCATCCACTGCTTGACTATCGTCCGACACAACAATAAAACGAACACTGGTCACTTTCACTCCATCCAGCGTAGTATCAGCGATGATGTATCCTGGAGATTCTGTGACGAAATGCTGCGGTCCAAAACTCTTGAGTGACAGCTTTTCCGGTATCACGTTGAATCCACAGCTGACTACACGTGATGCCTTAATTGTGCATTACGTTGCTCCTGGATCGACGAGAGCTATCAATGAGTGTTCATTGACGAGGGCTTCCTTCAGATACTTTTTTACTGTGACGTCTGTATCTTCGTGGACAAGTTGGTTTATTTCTGGATTTGTTGACGATCTTTTCTTGTCACAATGTCGTTGTGTGTGACCCTTTTCTCCAGAGTTTAAATATTTTTCTTCTTTCTTCTCTTCTGGGCAGTTTCTAGAAATATGCCCGTACGTGTTGCAATTATAAAACTTTAATTGCCCTTCAGAGTTTCTAATTGGAGGTCGTTTGTCAGTATTTCTTTCTGGAGTTTTAGACTTTGGTATTGACGTTTTATCCTCACTAGATGTTTGACTTTTAGAAGCTTGTCTTTTGGATAGATCCGTCTTCTTGTCGCGTTGTCCTCTGATCCTCTCGGTGCGTTGGGAATACATTCGATCATATTCTAGCATGTCGTGCATTAGTGCATCTACGTCAACGTGCGTTCGCGATGCCATAGCGTTGCATAAATCTCGAGACCAAGTCCGATTAAGACTTGTTCTTTGATATCTCGTATGCCGAGACCTAACTCTCTGCATAATTTTATTTTGTTGTAGCAGTAAGTCGTCAGCGACTCTTGTTGCCCTTGGACTCTTTCCGACATCTTTCGCCATTTTTGAGTCGTACTTGTAGGGACGATAAACGTTTTGTTGAAAGCTTCACTAAAACTTTTCCATGTCTTGAGTTCAGGAGCGCGCAGTTTGAACCAATCTCGAGCTCCTGCGGTCATGTGTGTTCGAGCTTCTTCAAGGACAAAGCTGTCCAGCCATCGGTGCAAAATTTTCATTCCGTCTAATGTTTGAATCTACTCCTTCGCCTTACTTGCACCAATCTCTCAATCGAAGTCCTCTATATTTTTCGTAAGATCTGGCATGATGTGATAGTTGGTGATCGATGGATCATTTGAAGCAGCATTAGCGTTTGAAGGTGCGTTCGTGATTGCGCGATCACAGAGTTGGAGCAAAGCCTGCTCTCTGCGACGTACATCTTCCAAAAGATTCCGTACCATACGTTCCCAGGCCGCATTGTAACCTAGTCCCTCGTTTAGAAGTATTGGGGGTATATCACCACCAGGATTTGCAGCTGCGAGCAAACCTGGATTAGGAGGACGCATATTCGCATTTATTGGTGAGATCAAGTCTCGGCGCACGCGCAACAGGTCGTGAGCGTTACTCAGCGGTTGTGTTGTAGCATGCAGAGGCGACGCGTTCCCGACAGGTCCTGGTCTTGAAGGTTGGTTGTGTCGTTCTCTACTTGCTGGAGTCCATGATCCTCGTCCTCTTCCCATGATTCCCGGATGCCTTGTCGTGTCCTGCTGTTCCTGGTTTGTTCCATCGTAACTCACATTAGAAGTTTGTTGGAGTTCCCTCGCAAAATCCTCAAATTGCGCTAACGGATAACTTCCGGCTCCTTCCGCCATCTTTTCTTGCTGGTCGACACTTCACGTTTCGATTACGTCACACGCGAAGCTTCTAGAACGATCACTTTTCTGATTATAATGAATCAAGCCTATATCGCACTCCGAAATTTAAATACTCGATTTCGTACCAACGACTAGATCAAGACTTCTTCCCTCACATCCCACTTCTGAAGTAATAGCGTTTCAAACGAGTCGTGAAGTGCAGGATGAAAAGGGCAGGGATGAGGAAGATTAGTCGAGATCGGTTTTGGCAATCAAGTAGCGCACTTCAGTTTAACAAGAATTAAAGAAAGTTATATTCAAGAATAGTGTACATTAAACAAAGGTCTGGTTAAACAAATGAATTTCACGCGCGTTAGTGAACATTAATTATTGCGTCTCGAATTGCAATGAAAAAGGACTCTCGTCCACGCTCGTCGTTCGGTCGAAACGCACAGACTGAACTTCCTGTTCTCCGCACACATTCATCGCTCTCCCACCTCGTACCCTGATCGCACATGCGCACATCTGATTATCCTCGCACGTTCAATTTCAATTCATAAAAGCATGCAAATGTCTTGTTCGCTATCATTATCTTCAGGTGTTAATTCTTCAAAGTCGAGAATTTCTACAGTTGGAATTGCAAGTACTACTGGTTCTTCATGAGTATTAGCGATTTTTGAATATGCTTTACCGTTGTTATTCTTAACTTTGCGTTTCCTAAATATATACCGCTGTCTTTAGGCAACAATTCGGGGACATAACCTATTTCTTTGTTATTTTTTTAAACCTGTATATAACAATCAGAAATTGTTATAGGCGGAATTGTGATTATTTCTGAAGAGCTAAATGGATAGTATTTGTCATTGATTTCTAATTGTTTTTCTGCATAATTTATTTTTACGTAGTTTTTGCGAAAATATTCACTGCCTAAAACTCCGTCGTGTTCAACTGGCACTACCTTGGAAATTATATTAAAAATTGTTGGAAATTCAAAAATATTTATTGTTATTTGACCGAGAGTGTACACTGGGTATTCGATAATTCCTGTTAATTTTATACAATTTTGTTTATTAATTTTTACGCACGATTCGACTGCTTTTTCTTTAATTAAATTGGGACCTACTCCTGTATCAATCATGAATCTTACAGGATTATTTAAACTATTTGTTTATAATGTTATGTAAGGAATAGTATCATTAACGCTTAAGTTTATTTATGCTATTTTTTGTTCCTGCATATTTTCAAAATTAGAGTCGGATGCATTTGATTCTTGCTTTAGGCCTTCCTCTGAGCAACCGTTCTGGGAAGGGCTTTGGAGTTTTCCGGATTTATATATTGCGGAGTGTCTAATTGTTGAGGTTGTTGCTGTTGTTGATATGGTTGTTTTGTTGTCTTTTACGGCAATCATTAATTACATGATCCATTTCTTGGCAATAGTGGTATCTTATTTTATCTTATTGTGTAAAATCAGGATTAGATTGGCATTTATTTGAGTGATTCGGGGCGTTTCGAGAGTCATATTTATCCCATTGTTGGCTAGGCGCCTGTTCTCTCCACGGGGGTATTTCTTGGTTGTATTTATTTTGACTTCCCAAAGGCTCATTTCTTGGTTTGTTATTTGACCAATTGTTTTGTGGTTGAAATCGATTATTAGTTTGATTTTGAGAATAATTCGGAAAAGATTGTCCTTGATTTTTAAAATTATTCGTGACCTGATTGTTCACAGAATTCACATTGTGCATTTTCTACTTTTGTAAAGTGTACTTTATTTGATTTAGAAATTTCTCCTGAATAAAGGCCAGGTCGGGATTCTTTTCTTATGTCTTTGTTAGTTGCTAATCTTTTTTCAATTTTGATTGCTTTAGTAGCAAGTTGCGAAAATGAATTTGCTGTTCTTATTCTCATTTCTAATTATGGCCTAAGTCCTCTAATAAATGATCCATTGAATACTTTTCTAATTCAGTTTGAAAAGTTTTTTCAGCAGTTCCTTTATTGTTCATTTTGTGAGCATCAATAATACCTTCAGTTATTTCTTTAATACGTGAGGCATAAGATATTACATTTTCGTTTTCCCACATAAATATATTACCGAGTTCCCCTTGAAGTTGATGAACTGTTTTAGTAGGCCCGTATACTGCTTTAAGTTTATTTATTAGTTCATATATGGTGTAAAATGTACGACCATAAATACATTTTCTTGCTTCTCCTGAGATTTTAGAAGGGAGTAATTTGACTAACTTTGCTTCGGCTTCTGCGTTAGGGATCATGGATCGTGCTTCGAAACATGCTTCTATAAAATGTGAATTAGGGAGTTCACTCATACTGTCTTTTTTAATTTCAGAGTCTGAGTCTGATAAATCTAAATTGTCTTCGTTAGGGTTTGTTATTATTATTTGTGGATAAAAAATATGTTCAATTTTAATTTGCTCATCAACGACTTTTATTTCGACATTTGAATTTTTTTGTTTGAAAAAAATGTTGTTGCTTGCTGTTCTTGTGATTTTTTCGAATCGAAAAATGAGTTAACTAGTTTTTCTTTGGAATTTTCTTAGTTTTCTACAGTGGAGTTTGCTCTGAAGTTTATTCTGCTGTTTGTTAGCGTTTCGTCTGAAAGGGTATCGTTTCCTAACGTTTTGTTTTGTTCACTATTTGAGTTTCAGGCGTAAATTACACTAGTGTCTTTTAATCTTTGTATTATCGGTGCGTCTTGTTTTTCTACGTTTTCTTGATTAAAGATTAGGGATTTTTTAGTTCTTGAGGAAAGATTTTGAGTATTTTCTAAAATTTCTGCTAACGCGGGGTCTTTTTGTTTTTGACTTCTTGTTACGCGTTTTTCAAGGTTTGTAAAAATAATTGACAGGTTAATATCAGAGAAATAAATATCATAGACAGGTTCATATCACAAAAAATAAATATTATAGACAGGCTTATATCTGAAAAAAAAGAATATCATAGAAAAGTGTCAGATTGAAGTAATTCGAAGCTTTTTGAGTTCCAGTTCGCCTCGGCCTTCATATCACACATGCCCGGAAATCCAACTTTCTGGCCTTGGGTCGTAATATACTATTTTCGATTTATTTCTGTATTGTTAGTTTATAATTTCCAAGGCCGATGCCCAAAAAATATACGAGGTATATTACGTCTTATAAGAGGTAACTTACCTTATATTTTATTTAATTAAAGATGGTTCCATGTTTTACATTCTAATTGAATATAAACTAGAAAAGTGGGATGAGGATAACTACCGAAACTATTGAAAATAAATCAATTATACATGAATTTTAGTTTTACAAAGTAAATAATCAAAAATGGATTAAAAAATTGAAATTAAAATATACAAAGTTAAATTTGAAAGATTGGATAAGAACAATGTTTATAATACAGGTAGATGCTCTTTCTTGATCAAGCTCCAGATTATCTCTTCTTGTTTAGTTTTAGTCCACCTTAAATAGGGATGAGTAGTTGATCAAACAATTATATTATAAAGAAGAAGATTGTAAAGGGGTGTGAAATAATTTGATACTTACAAATTTATGAAAAGTTTCCACTCTTTGTATTCGACTCGAGTAGAACGTGCCTCTGGTATCTACTCTCGAGACACTAGTCATTGGCATTGCAGCGGCTGGGCTGAATTCCTGGGCGAAAGAGTTATATAGGTCATATGTACCGCTACGCGAAACAAGTGCGGTTGCGTGCGCAACCACCTTGGAGAGAAAAGGTACGAGGACCCGCGACGATAGGACCTTCGTGATTACCAAGGATCAGTCGACTAACTAGGAGGAGAACTGAGAATGAACAGGAACTGCTTTTCAAGTTACCAAATGAGGAACCTTATAAATTATTATTAAATTAAACTTTCAAAAGTCTACCACAATATAAACCTGTCAACTACTGACTGGATAATAGCCAAACTGGAGATCAGTAAGATCGCTCATTCTTCTTCAACCCGTTTCCATACGGGAGCTCAAGAATGCCAGTGTAAAGCCGCTCTGAATTGGTTTGTTCAAGTAACAATAAGGATTTTGAGGGCGTAACAATTTGAATGACTATTAGTGATGTGTTTTGCAAGCTCAATCAATTTGTCATTGGCCTTTCAACCCGTTTCCATACGTGAGCTCAACCAGTGATAATTGGGAAATTACAAACACAAGAAAAAGAAAAACAATTGCAAATAGTTGATCAATAATTTTGATAAAAAGATTTTTGGCGTTCTTAGGAATTAGTAAAATTCCCAGCATGGAACCATGAATCTTTTCTAATCAAAATTAGCATGGCTGTTGAAGGTAGAAAAACGTTTATTTGGATTTTAACGAATGCCATTAGAAAAATTCGTTGTTTCAAATTACTTAAATTGATCAATTCACAAACAATTAGGAAAATAAGACAACATTCTGGAGGACAAATCTTGCACTTAAGTTTGCACGGAATGGCGTCTCATTTAATAAATTCAGTAATAATATATTCCTCAATTCTTCTCATGGGAGGGAAAATTAATAGGAATTCTTACTTAAAAACGAGCGCAATGCTAAAATTCGCGAAGGCCAACTGATTCACGAAACTAAGATAATATGCTCAGGAATAATGCGAATTGAACAATGGCCTATTCAGGTGTGATTGATAGTCAGAAATCCTGAAGGCAGAAATCCAAATAAAAATTGACAGAACGGTGGCAATTCGAACTTTGCTTCTGTGATCCCACAATTTCTTTTAATAAATTTGATTCTTGGAGAAAATTCACAAGTATGAGGACATTTCAATTAAGGGCTATCTTAGATCCAGAGCTTGAGGATAATTATATTTCTAAACATTTCTTGGTTGAAAACTACTTTGAAATTAAGGGGCTTAAAATTGAAAAGAGTGAAGTTTCTTTTAATATTCTTGTTGGTAATAATTTAATTCGTTTCAAGTTTATCGTCCTCTCAAGTTTGGAACCGACGTGCATACTCGGGGCCAATTTCTTGAACAGGACACAGTAAATTGTCGAGCAATCATGTTTCCCGTGAAATATAATCACGAGAGGGAAAACTAGATACAAATAAATCTAGAAATAAGATCAAATTAATTAATGAGGAGGGTTATTCTCAAGTTTTCATGCGCCAGAAATAGAAAAATTAAAGTAAATCTAGCAGTAAAAACCAACAGATTAACGATAAAAATTGTCCTTAAGGCCTGAGGTATTGAAAGAATGAATTTAATGCTCATATGAGAAAATGAATAATGTTACAGGGCGATGCTGAGAATATTGGTCAGTGGATTGAGATGACAGGTCAACCCATTTGCCTGTGTTCTTTCTTCCGCTTGTGACAAGTGTCGTTTGGTTTGTCGATGTAACTGAGATTTTATAACTTTCGCACAGATGCTAACTTTTGAAAGGTTTAAATATACTGAGATTTCTGATGGTATTGTGCTGATGGGCCGTCTCTTGGGTCCGGAGTTAAGTATCGATGCTTCTACCGTAGGGAAGCTTGTAATCTGGGCGTTGGCTGAAGACACTGAAGACTGACAAAGACTGGTGAACTTTTGACTGGATCTTGACTGGATACTAACTTGATATTAACTTGATACTAACTTGATACTAACTTGATACTAACTTGATACTTACTGAATTCTTCTTCGTGATCGGCTGTATTTATACACGTTGCCCTTCTTTAGATAATGATGATTTAGATAATGACCAATCAGTGATTAGATGCCATATTTGGTGAATGGCGCAGTTGTCAAAAACGCATGTATCCCTTCTGAGATATCGAGAGGAAGGAAGTTTTAGATGTAGTGGTATTACATATGTAGATTATGAATATTCTCATGTTTGTAATATATGACAGGCTGAGAGTAAAAGCGGTGCAAAATGAGTTGCCGCTTTTACCCACAGTCCCAACCCATCCAGAACATGGGAATTTTCGGCCCCCACCACTTTCCCATCTGGGAGCGAACATGAAAACGTAGCGTGTCGGTGAGTCGGCTCTGTTACATGCTGTGTAGACCAGCTTCGTGTAAAGCCGAAAGTGCACGAGCAGGAAACCCGTGGCTCGGGCCGAGCTCGCTCGAGTCGGACTTCGGAGTCGCTCGACTTCACGATTCGGTTTCGTTGGCTTGTTGGCTATTAGGAGGTTTGGGTTGATTTTTGTTTTCAAAAATTCACACTTAAACGAAAGACTTCAAATACATGTAATGAAGTCTTGAAATATTTAATGATTATGTCTTACAGGAATGTATATGGGATTTTAAGGTTAGGTTAATAATATCTATCACTTTCAAGTGGTTTTATTTTTTATTATTTACGTTTTATTTTTCAATCGATTTTAAATATTGCAAAGGTAGAATGTTAATAAATAATTATTATTTTCAATTTATTGAATTAATATTTTTACTATGTACTTACCTCTAATAATTACCTTCCTTTTCATGCTATTTTAGGCTATAATCACAATTTAGTGGATTTTAAGAGAAAAAGCCGAAAAATTATTAACTTGACCTCGTATGCTTTCCTAATATACAAAAACTATATAAAACCTTCAATGTTTTAAAATATTTATCTCAACATTACAAAATTTATTTTTTACACTTTTATTTTAATTGTGAGATAATTTTAATTGGAAATTAATTGTGAATAATATTGTAAAATAAATTTAACAAAATTTATTTTATAAATAAATATATCATGATTTTTTACGGACAAAACAATTTTAAAGGTAAGTCTTTGTAGTATTTCAATAACTAATGAACATGTTTTCAGAATATTATTCCTTGATTCTGCCCTCATAGGTTCAAACATGGTACAAAAAACCATCGTGAAATTTCAAATGAAAACTGTACACTGTATAAATTAATTTTGAAAATGAAAAATATTAATACCTTTTATAAATATTCTTAAATTTTATTTGAATATAATACACATTCATTTTTATTTAAAAAATTCTTGTAAATAGTTGGTCATTTTTTAAATTTTACGACATTATTGTACCATGTTTGGCCTAAGGGAATAGATTTCAGGAATGAAATTATAAAAATATCTCAATTAGTTAGTGTTTGGTTGATAATTATATTTTTTGTTGAAATTTTTATTTCACATATCTGAAATATTGAAAATTTTTGTGAAATTTCGTCAAGAATTCTATATGAAAATTATATTTATAATTAAGCTTAAAATGAGCAGAAAAAAAGTTAAAAAATAAACAGTTATTCGAAATTTTTATTTTGCACACAAAAATATTTTTCACCTTAAATTATAATTTTGTTGGAATTTTTTTTTTCTTCATTAAAAAATTTTTTTATTTGAAAATTTATTTATTTGGTTGAAATTTAATTCTTTGAAAGTTGATTTCAACTGTTTTTAATTGAAAATTAGAATTTTTTCATTGAACAAGCCTACAACCTTAAAAATAAATAACTTAAAGAATAAATAGTTATTCGAAATTTTTATTGTGTATTAAAAATTATTTTGTGCCTCTAATTATAATTTGGTTGTAATTTTCCTTTTTTCTTGACTAAGAATCGTTTTTACTTGAAAATTTATTTTTTAAAAATTAAACTATTCCCTTTAAAATGTTTTTTTTTGTTCAAATTTTATTTGAAATACCTGACATCTTAGAAAATATTTCGAAATTTTTGTCAATAATCTTAGAAAACTCATATTTATATTAATTCTTACAATTTTATTTTAATTCTAAAATAATTTTAATTGGAAATTAATTGTAAATAATTGTAAAATAAATTCTACGAAATTTATTTTATAAAGAAATATCCCATGATTTTAAAAAGACAAAACAATTTTGAAGGTAATTCTTTGTAGTATTTTAATAACTAATGAACATATTTTTAGAATATTTTTCGGTGATTCTGCCCTAGGGTCAAACATGGTAAAAAACCGTCGTAGAATTTTAAATAAAAACTGTACTCTGTATACATTAATTTTAAAAATGAAAAATTTTAATATTTTTTATAAATATTCTTAACTTTTATTTAAATATGATACATATTGATTTTTATTTGAAAAATTATGGTAAATAGTTGGTCATTCTTTAAATTTAACGACATTTTTGTACCATGTTTGTGTTACGTCATGGAAAACGCAAAATACTTTCCTTTTTAATTAGGT
>CAKNYM010042298.1:32733-45881 GCA_932195095.1 Andricus curvator | reverse complement strand
GAAAATTAAATTATTTTGTTGAAAATTGAATTATTTGGTTGAAAATTCAGCTATTTGGCTGAAAATTCATTTTGATAAGAATTTGTCCTTTTTAGTAGAAAATTAATCTTCTCGGTTAAAAATTCAGTTTTTTGTTTAAAATTCGTTTTGTTTTTTTTTGGTTCAAAATGATTTTCTTCAACTGAAAATTTATCTATTCAATTTTTGAATCTAAACTTATAATTTTTAGTTAAAAATACAAAAACTTATTTTAGTTGAAAATTCATCTTTGTTGTTGAAAAATGAATTATTTTTTGAAAATTAATTTGTTTTGTTGAAAATTGAATGATTTTGTTGAAAATTCAGGTATTTAGGTGAAAATTCATTATGTTATTTGAAAATTGAATTATTTTTTGAAAATTAAATTATTTTGCTGAAAATTGAATTGTTTTTTTGAAAATTCAGTTATTTGGTTGAAAAATTATTATTTTATTCGAAAATTAAATTATTTTGTTGAAAATTGAATTATTCGGTTAAAAATTCTGTTATTTGGTTGATAATAATTCATTTTGATAAGAATTTGTCTTTGTTGGTAGAAAATTAATCTTACCGGTTAAAAATTCATTCTTTTGGTGTAAAATTCGTCTTTCTTTGTTTAAAAATTATTTTCTCCATCAGAGAATTTAACTATTCCATTTTTTATTGTAAATTATTATTTTTTAGTTGAAAATTCGTCTTTTACGGTAGAAAATTAATTATTTTGGAAAATTTACCTATTCCAGTTGAAGATTCATTATTTGAGTTGAAAATTCATCTTTGTTGTTGAAAATTATATTACTTTTTGAAAATTGAATTATTTTCTTGAAAATTGAAATAATATAATAATAAAAATAAATAATTTCTTAAAAATATATATAATGTAATATGCCCCTTTTTGCTCGGAAAAATTATAAATATTTTATTATAATTTTTCATTATTTTATTGTTATAAGGTGGGCCAACAATATAATAATAAAATATAATGATAATTTTTTCGGCTGACTGCAGCCCGGCATACAGTGTTAGCTGGCACGTTGCATTTCACAGGCGCAAAAAACACTCAATTTTCAATTTCAAACAAAAAAAAAAAAACATTTTTTGAAAAAATCGCTATGCTCCCTCCTATAAAATTGCCTTTAGATTATGTGGTTGAAATTTTACGTTAAAAAATGCATTTTTGTAGACGTATTATGCATGTGGCTAAAATCAAAGTCATTTTAAGAGCCTTAACTTTGCCAATCACTTTATCCCCAAAGGCAGAAGAAGATCAAGTAAGCATTTTCCCAATTCAATTTTCAAATGAGGAATTTTAATTCTAAACATTTATTCATAAAAGTGAACATTTTCAATTGTAAATAATTATTTAATAATAAACACAACAATTCTGTTCCTAACTTTTTGACCAAATGTTTTAAAAATTAAAACGAAAAAAAAACTAAAATGTTTTAAAAATCTATTAATAAAGTTTAAGAATTTTCGACACCATCAATTTAGTATATAAAAATTTCCAAATAAGCAATTTTATTTGATAAAATTTATTTCCGAATGCTTCAAAACATTATTGATAAAAATGGAAATATAATAGTGAATGTTTCCTAATATGAACGAATAATTCTCATTTTATCTCAATTACTTTATCTCAATTTATCATTTAGATTTTATTTTATCTGGAAGATTTAGACAATTTTTATAATTTTTGCAGGATATTAAATAATTTTGTTAAAACTCTGAATTATTTTAAGAGATATTTCGAATTTTTGAAATTATTCAAAAGCAATTTTAAATTTGAAAATATTTCAAGAATTTTTCAACAAAATGTTGATTTTTGAAGATTTTGAAAAAATGTGAAGCCTATTAAGGATATTGAAAGGTTTTAAAATAATACATTTTTTTCTTAAGGTTCTGGGGAAAATTTGAAATGATTTTTTATTTCCTTAAATTAATTTTCAAAAAATATTGGAAAATATTTTAAACCGTTTGATCCTAAACTTTAAAAAAAGAATTTAGAAGATTTTTAAGTAAGAATTTTCAATTTTGCAAATGAGAAAATTTTAGAAAAAATTCGAAAAATTAGGATATTTAGAAGTTTTGAAAAGATTCAAAAATAATTTCAAACTTCAAAAGATTTAAGCAAATTTAAAACAAATTGTAGATTTTTGAAGATTTCGAAATAACATTTAGAAGTTTTTTTGAAAGACTTTGAAATGTTTTAAGATAATAAAAAAATTTCTTATAATTTCTGGAAATATTTAACGTGTTTCTTTATTTTGAAAAATTAATTGTAGGAAAATATTTTTAAGGATTTTGAAACATTTAAAAAAATTAAAGAAATTATCAAAAACGAATCCAGAAAATTTTTAGTTAATTTTTTTAAGTTTGCAAAAATTTTTCAGGATTTTAGAAAAAATTCGTATCATTTTACAAGATATTTAGGAGTTTTTGAAAAATCTCAAAAGTAATTTAAAATTTGAAAAAATTCTAATAAACTTAAAACAAAATGTAGATTTTAAGACATTTCGAAATAAAATTATTATATTGAGAAGATTTTAAAGATTTTTATAGGATTCAAGATAATAATTTTCTTGTGATTGCTGGGCATATTCAACGTCCTTCTTTATCTAGAAAAATTAATTTTGAGATAATATTAAAAAAAGACTTTAAAACATTACAAACGATCAACAGAATTGTGAGAAAAAAAACTCGGAAGATTTTAAAAGAATTTTAGGAATAATTCGAGTCAGTTTGAAAGAAATTCAGAAAATTCAGAAGTTTTTAAGAGATTAAGAATATTTTAAAACATTATAAAATTTTCAAAAATTTATAAAATACTCGAGACGAAATTCGAGACGAGATTCGAGACGGAATTCGAGATATAATTCGAGACGGGATTCAAGACGAGATTCGAGGCGATATTCGAAACGGAATTCGAGACGGGGTTCGAGCCGGGGTTCGAGACGGGGTTCGAGACGAGATTCGAGGCAAAATTCGACTCGAGATTTGAGACGAAATTCAAGACAAGATTCTAGACGATGTTCGAGATGAGATTTGAGACGAGACTCGACACATTTTCAAGAATCTTTTTGAATTTTCTAATGAATCTTAGAAAAATTATATTTATATAACCTTAAAAACAAATAAATTAAAAAATGAATAGTCATTCAAATTTTTTATTTTGCAATAATTTGATTTGCTGATGTACTGGAAATTATTATCTTTAAAAAAGAAGTTTAATATAAAATAATGAGGAGATTAGCTTTTTTAAACCGAAATCATAATCAAGATTCTCAATTCTTAATAATTTTAGGTTATGTGAGCGTTTCACACCAGAAATGGGTATGAGTAAAAAAATTGATCTCAACGATTAAAAATTTTTCAAAAATTTACATTTTTTAATTTTGTTAGCCTTTTTACCGAAAATTGACTTTTTCAGACAAAAATCGTTAAATTTCAAAGAAGATTGATAATTTTTCAATAATTTTAGGTTATGTTATCGTAGTATTTTTCGCTTGAAATTATTGGTATTTTGAGTGAAAAATTATTAGATTTCAAAGAATATTTACAATCTTTCATCAACTTCAGGTTATGTTGGTGTCTTTCACAAGAAATTTTTATTTTTAAATAAAAAATCATCAGATTTAAATCCAATGACTTTTGTTTAAAATAATAAAATTTAAAAGCTTAAACAGTTTCGGATTGTGTTAATGTTTTTCGTCACAAATTTAAATTTGTAATCAATAATTAATAGATTTCAAAGAAGATTATTAATTTGTAAACAATTTTAGGTTAAGTTTTCGTTTTACATCGAAAATTGGTATTTAAAAACAAAGATCGTTATAATTTAAGCAAGATTTAGAATCTTTTTACAATTTTCAATTATGTTAGTATTTTTTTCGAAAATTGGTATTTTTAATTATAAAAAAATATTCACAACTTTTTAACAATTTTAGGTTATGTTGGCGTTTAGACCGGAAATCTATTATTTTCAAGCACGAAGTAGTATAAGGAGACCCCACTCCCATGCGGTCTTCGGAAAATTTGGACGCACAGATTCGGATTTAGTTAGTTTGCATCGTTCGCAGCGCCTCTTGCAGAAAAGCGTTGAAATACAAGATTTACAAATGGCGGGGCCAATAGTGTAAGCGGGGTGTAAACAAACGCACACATGCTTGTCATGAAACACAGATTGTACGAATGTGTTTGCCTGTATGTATGTAGATCTGTATGCATGTGTGCATGTTCCCGCAAGAGGCGCTACGAGCGATGCAAACTAACTAAATCCGAATCCACGCGTTCAAATTTTCCGGGAGTGGGGTCTCCTTATACTACTTCGTGTTTTCAAGAAAACAAAATTTCAATGACGATTTTTAATTTAGAACAATTTTGTGTTATGTTATGTTAGTGTTTTTCGTCAATAATTTTGAGTTTTTATTTTTAAACAAAAAATGATTAGATTAAAGTCCAGTTATTTTCGTTTAAAATAATAAAATTTAAAAGCTTGAAGAATTTCACATTATGTTAGTGTTTTTCGTTTTAAATTGACGTTTTCACTCAGAAATCATTAGATTTCAAAGAAGATCCACAATTTTGGAACGGTTTCAGGTTATGTTAACATTTTTCGCCAGAAATCAGTTATTTCAGAAAGAAACCATTGAATTAAAAAAAATATTTATAATTTTGGAATGATTTTTTGTTGTATTCTGTTATTTTTCTCGCGAAAATTGGTATTTATGATAAAAAATCATGGGATTTCAAAGAAAACAGGAGATTTTTTAACAATTTTAGGTTATGTGCACGTTTTTCACCTGAAATGGTCATTCCGAACCGCTGAAGTCCAACCCGCCATCTGGTGTCAAAAATATGTACTAATTATAAATTTAAAAATCAGTATCATATTTTATTAGCAGCACTAAATATCAAAAACTATTCAATAGTTATAATTATCTATTAAAAAAGCCAAAATAAGACAAAACTGCAACAACTCTTTTTTCTAGTTTAAAAGATTATCAACATAAATTTTTATTCCAGAATGTTAAAAAACTGCTTTTAAATATAGATATCTCTTACCGACATTTACCGACATCTAGAACTTTCGATGGTTTGAGTCCGTACTGAATTTTTTATTCAGCACATACACAAACCATTGAAATTTCTAGATGTCGGTAAATGCCGGTAACAGGAATCTGCATTGAAAAAACAGCATTATATAATAAATAAGACACTTTTCATAAAATTAGAATTCAGAAATTTCAAAAATTGTTATAAGCCTCTTTTGCTAAATTTTGGGTCCTTGGAAGCTTGCTCTTGAAAACTGAAGTCCAGCCAGAGCCCTTAATATTCTTTGCAATTTTTGGATCATATCTTCCTGGTCCAGGTCGAATTTCTTTAGAACGTAGTGACCTTCCTTTTTCCGCACTTGTGCCGAAAGGATAATTTTTAGCATTTTTGGGCCTTTCGGGCAATTTTGGGTCATACTGACCCGGTCCGGCTTGAGATGGGTCTTTATAACACAGACTTAGGTCGTTTTGCATCGATCTCAACGCTGGCTTCTTTGGATATCTGTTAAAATCCAAAAATTATAATGAATATTTTGAAATAAATTAGAATTGAAGAAAATAGTAATTAAAAATATATTTAATTCAAATTTAAATAATTAACCTTGGACAATCGGACCAAACACCCTTAAAATAGTTGGATTTATCAAAAAGTTTTTCAATTTCTCCTGGATTTCTTTGAGGCCAATCAGGGTAGTGAAATATTTTAGTAGTTGCAAAATATCCCGCAATAGTGGAATTGTCCCTAGGCGCTGGAAAAATTATCGAAAAAAAATAATAATTCTCAAAATTTATAAAGCTATAAGAAAGGTGCAGACTAGAGCCTCTGTGAAGTTAGCTGACGACCGCAGCTCGGCTCTCACGTGCGGAGAACGCCGGTTGGACCAGCACCGAGCGTGCGCGCGCGCGCGCCTGGAGGGCCGACCCCCTCTCCGCCGGGCGGACGGTTCACTGCATGCGAGATCCGAGCTGCGCTTTTCAGCTAACTTCACAGTGGCTCTAATTCGCACCCTGGCTATAAATTTTAAAATGACAAAACTCAAAAACCTGTAAATAAATCGTAGGGTCCTCGTTTACCAGTCACTTTTTTCAAAACATTGTCTATGCAATCAGGATGCTGAACTCGATATCTAAATAATAATTAAAAATATGAAATTATTTGTCATTCAAAATATTTTATTTAGTAATTAAAATTACCTATTAGGAGGTAAAGACCACGTTTTTTCTTTTTTAATTCTTGGGGCCAAGCCATCGTACTCGAAACTTGGGGTGGAAGAAAAACCTTTCAATCGATTTTGATCAATGTAAAAAAATGGATTGTGATCCCTTCCAGTGTAACCTAAAAAAAAAATTTGTTAGTACTGCTTTTGTTCAATAAATATTTTTTTAATTAAATATGTTTAAATAAAATTTTTTTCACCCGGCCCCGGAGTCGAAAAGTTTGATTTTTTTGGAAACCGAGACATTGTTCCAAAGCCAATGTCTTTTTTCACATTCCTTCCCCTCTTTTCGAAAATATTTTCAGGCCATTGTTCCAACTGATAAGTTCCAGGACCGATATCACTTTTTTTCTCTTTTTCCAATATTCCAAATTTACCTAAAAGACGTCCTCCTTGAGTCGCAGAAAATTCTTCCATTTCCTCCTTCCTTTTCCAACTAGTTTATGTTTAAAGGCCATTTTTATTATAAATTTCGATCAAATTTGATCCACGAATATCAAATTTTTATTGAAATGGGGTAAAAAATCAAAGAAAAAAAGTCCAGGCGCCGGGATTAGAACCCCGTCCGGCGGGGTGGATAGCGTTGACGGCGGTTGAGCCCCAGCACGAAACTGTAAGACCTCAATTATTTAATTTATTTTAATTCTCTTCTGTATACTTTATTTTTTTAGCAAAAAAAAGTCATAAAAATTACAGAATTTTTAATTGTAAAACTTAAAACTTGCATAATTCGTTATTATAGATGTTTAAAATTAAAATTTCTTAAATTTCGAAGATTAAAAATTAAAAATTATACACATTATATTCAAGAGGCTTCAATTGCAAATATTCAAAATTGAAGAATTTTCCGTTGTAAATCTTCCAAATTGAACTATTAAAAAAAAAACATAAAAAATTACATACATCTAAAATATAAATCTTGAAAATTGAATAATTTGTGATTCTATATTTTCAAAATTCTATAATTTTCAATTGTAACTCTTCAAAATTGTAGAGCTTAAATTGTAAAATTTGAAAAATTGAAATTACGAATGTAAATCATCAAAATTACAGAATATTTTATTTTGATTTGTCAAAATTAAAAACTCTTCAATTAAAAAAAAAATCACAATTGAAAATTCTACAATTTTGAAGATTAGCAATCAGCAACTCTTGAATTCTAAAGAAAAACAAATTAAAATTTTTGTTTTGAATAATTTTTTTTTTAATTAAACATTGAAATTAAAGACTTGAAAATAAAAAAATTCTTAAATTTTGATGATTTTGGAAATCAAAAGTCGAGTTTTCATTTCTAAGTTTTCCACATTGAAGAAATTTTGAATGTAAGGCATCAAAAATGCAGAATTCTTAATAATAAAATTTAATATTTACATAATTTTTCATTGTGAATTGTCAAAATTTGAAAATCCGCAACTTTTACAATTTGTTATTTATAATTCTTCAATTTTGAATAGCTACAAATGAAAAATATAAAACGGCCTCTTCCAATTCAGAAAAAAATTATTTACCAAAATATATAAAAAAATTATTCTCTTCAAAATCAGAAAAAATCAAAGTCAAAATTTCCTCCTTTCCAACTCAATTTTTTATTTATTTTTTTATTTTTATTTTTATAGATTGATCTAGAATTCTTGTGTTATTTATTTAAATAACACGTTCGTTCTGCAACACTAATCTAAAAACCCTCTACAAAAATGTTTATTTTTTATTTTATTAATTAGAACTTATTAATATTATATTATCAAAATTTATTTTTTTAAATATTTTTATTATATAATAATATTTTATTTTTTGAATTTTGAAGATGCATAAAAAATTCTTCAATTCTGATGATTTTTATAATTTTGGAAATCAAAAGTCAAGTTTTCAATTATAAATATTTCAAACTGAAGCGATAGTAAAGCATCAATATCTCATATTTTTTAATTGTAAAACTTAAAACTTGCATAATTTTAAATAGTAAATTTTTTAAAATTTAAGGGTTTTTAATTTTGGAAAATTGATAATTAAAAACTATGCAAGTTTTAAGTTTTTTATTACATATTCTGTTATTTTGATGCTTTACATTCGAAATGTCTTCAATTTAGAAGATTTATAATCGAAAACTTGACTTTTTGATTTCCAAAATAACAAAAATTATTCAAATTTAGTCATTTTTATTTATAAATTAAAAAAATTAAGGCTGCAACAGCAAATTATTATTAAACTTGAGGCATTTTCTATTGTAAATCTTTAAAATTGTAGAACTTTGATTTTTTTGTAATTGAAGAGTTTTTAATTTTGACAATTTACAATTAAAAATTAGGCAAGTTTTAAGTTTTACAATTAACAATTCTGTTAGTTTGATGCTTTGTATTAATAATTTCTTTAATTTGAAAGATTCACAATTGAAAATTAAAATTTTTGTTTTTAAATTTTCTTTATGTTTCTTTATTTTATTGAAACATCTTCAAAATTAAAAAGTTTTTAATTGTAAATCTTCGAAATTGATGAATTTTAAATCGAAAATCGTAAAAAATTGAAAAATTTCAAAAGTAAATCTTCAAAATTAAACTATTGAAAAAAATGTTGCAAATTACATATCTTTAAAATACAAATATTGAAAATGAAATAGTTTGCAATTCTACATTTTTAAAATTCGAGACATTTCAATTTTACATAATTAAAAATGCAGAACATTAAATAACAACTTTTTAAAACTAAAGTCTTTTCAAATTTAACATTTTATAATTAAAAATTTCTGTAATTTTGATCATTTATATTAAAAAATTATTCAAATTTTAAAATTCAATTAAAAAATATGGAATTTTCCTATTGAAATAAATAAATAATATTATTAGATTTATTTTAATTCTTTTCTGTACACTCTACACTTACTACATATTTATTATTTTGATTGCCTAATTAATAAATTAAAATATATGCTCAAATTTAAAGTACTATCAAATACAATTCATTATTATAAATTAAAATGAATATTAAAATACCTACATCGACTTTCATACAATTCAAGTTTAATCTCAATTTCATAAAAATTATAGAATTTTTAATTATCAAACTTAAAACTTGTATAATTTTTTATTATAGATTTTCAAAATGTTAATTTCTTCAATTTCGAAGATTAAAAATTAAAAATTATACACATTAAATATTTTAGAGACTTCAATTGCAAATATTCAAAATTGAAGAATTTTTCATTTTAAATATTCTAAAATGAACTATTGAAAAAAACATCAAAAATTACATAAATCTAAAATATAAATCTTAAAAATTGAATAATTTGTAATTAATTTGTCAAAATTGAAAACTCTTTAATTAAAAAAAATCACAACTTTTTTAAGCAGCAAAAATGTTAGCGTTGATTTATTTTTTGGAAATTCTCATAATTTATTACATACTAAAATTGTATTTTTTCATTAAAAAATTACAGTATAGAGAAAATATTGAAATAAATTAAATAATATCATTTTTTAAAACGTTCGAATTCAATTCGTCAGGGTTTGTTAGCTCCTATCAAATTTTTCTCGTTTTAAATTTTATATTGGCTCTAAAAGCCAAATAATTGTTTAATTATCTACCTTGTGACGAAGCATTTTTTTCGAATCGGTGGTGCTTCGTAAGAGCCAATCGGTGGTGATTCATGTGTCTGCTGGTATAATTTAGGGTGCAAGCCTAATTGAACTCTCGATTTGAGTCCAATATTAAATGGCGGGTGAGGTTTTCTTTCACGAATTAACACACACTTGCAGCGCCACCTACAGGCGCAACGACAAATTTTGGAAGGTTGATTATTCGTCTCACAAACCATTTTCCAACTATTCGTTTTCTAAATTTAATTAATTAAACTATTTGTGAATACAAGATTAATCACAATCTCTCTAAGATCAGAATTGCAAATTAAAATAAAGGGACTGTCAAAATAGGAACTTAATCGCGAATTGCAAATGGTGGGGTTAAAACAATTGAAATTGACAAAATTATTATTCATTTGAAAATAAACAGGGAGCGGATTAGAGCCACTGTGAAGTTGGCTGGCGAACTCAGCTCGGCTCTCAGTTGCGGTTAACCGTCACCGAGTGCAGTTCCACCGACCAAGCTTCGACGACGTGGCGTCGCTTATACGTGAGTGGCGCGGCGTATCCAGTGGCTTAGAGGTGGAGGGGATACACAGGAGTAAGCGAGGAGTCCGAGAGTGATTACGCCTTCTCTTTCCAGCCTTTGTATCCCCTCCACCTCCAAGCCACTGGATACGCTACGCCACTCACGTTTAAGCGACGCCACGCTGCCGAAGCTTGGTCGGTGGAACTGTACTCACCGTCAGAGGGAGGACGCGTAGCAACTTCGCCGACAGTTACCTGCGACCTCTTCCCCCACTACGGCGCTCGTCGGCCAGAAGTACAGTACACTTTCGCTAACTACAAGCTCCGTAAGTTTCACTTTTTGCCACTTCTCCTCCACACGTATTTTAACGCACACTCCATTGTGTCTCCCACTTAACCGACTGTGAGCGGCTGCGAGTCTCTGCGCATGTCCCAAAATTCGAGCTCGAACGCAGCGTGGTTATACGCAGTGATGCCAATGTTGGCGCCTTTTGCTACTGCGCTTGCGTTCGGGTCGCGCACTGGTTGGCCGCAGTTGGCGCGCAATTCAAAATTGGAATTTAAACAATTCTTGTAATTTAAATAAATAATTATCGAAAAATGCACAAGAATGTATATAAATTGTACAACTTCTGATTTTAGACTTCCGAAGTTAAATGTTTTGTGAAATATAAGTTATTCTTTGGAAGGCAAAGAAAATAACCTGTTATTTAAGAAATATATGTGTTATAAATTTTTTGTGTCTAAAATCAGAAGTTGTACAATTTATATATATTCTAATGCATGTTTCAATAATTATTTATTTAAATCACCAGAATTATTTTCAACTCCAATTTTGAATTGCGCGCCAACTGCGGCCAACCAGTGCGGGGCCCAACCGCAAGCGCAGTAGCAAAAGGCGCCAACATTGGCATCACTGGTTATACGACGGAGCAGAGTGGGTGAACTCAATAAGTGCCGAATTCTGGGAATTATACTCACCCAACAGCCCCGTCAGACTGGCAGTTACCGGGAGTGTACTGTACAAAAATGAAAATAACCCTTCTACAAATAATTAATTGAAAACAATTGACCCGCCGGATGCAATAACCAGCCCGACGCTCGAAAACGCGTAAAAGCATTGTCCGATCGTCTCAAAGAAAGAAAATGTTCAAAATCGAAAAATCAATTTTTTGAAAACGTAGAATTCTGGAAGTGAAACTTTTTCCTCTTAGAATTGTTTTTGCCAAACGTTTATTTTTAATAATAAAAACGAAATATTGAAAACAAGTTTCTCCCTGATTTAATTAAGTTTTAAAACTTAAATCGTTCTAACTCGGCCAAATATTATTGAAATGAGTTCATATTTGTAGAACGTATTCAAAATACTCTAGCGATGCCTAGGAAATCATGAAAAAGATAGTAATCGCTTACTGTTTCATAATATTTCATTGTAAAATGAGGTCAATCGATAATTGTCTTTTCTTTGTTTCGCCGGTAAAAAGTATCTAGGTAACTTCGACTTTCAAATAACTTCCAGTGAGTGATTTATTCAGCAATGCTAAGTGAAGTTTTTTGGAAAATCTCATGTCGAATCGTTGAAAATTTACTGAGATATTCAGATTTGGAAAAAGTACTTGACGTCTGCCCGCGCAGACTGAACTTCGAGAACGCTGCCTGACAGAGCAGTCCTCGATATGCATTATCTAACAGCGCGGGCAGACGTCGAGTACTTTTTCCAAATTTGAATATCTCAGTAAATTTTCAACGATTCGATATGAGATTTTCCAAGAAACTTCATTAAAAATTGCTGAATAAATCACTCACTGAAAGCTGTTTGAAATTTGAAGTTACCTAGATACTTTTTACCGGCCAAACCAAGAAAACGCAATTATCGATTGACCTCATTTCACAATCAAATATTATTAAACAATAAGCGATTTTTGACTTTTTCATGATTTCCTAGGTATCGGTAGAGTATTTTGAATACGCCCTATAAATATGAACTCATTTCAATAATATTTGGCCGAGTTAGAACGATTTAAGTTTTAAAGCTTAATTAAATCAGGGAGAAACTTTGTTTCAATATTTCGTTTTTATTATTAAAAATAAACGTTTGGCAAAAAAAACTCTAGGAGGCAGAAATTTCACTTCCTTATTATCTAGAATTCTACGTTTTCAAAAACTTGATTTTGAACATTTTCTTTCTTTGAGAAGATCGGACAATACTTTTACGCGTTTCCGAGCGTCGGGCTGGTTATTGCACCCGGCAGCTCAATTCAGAACGATAGGGGACCGTACTTAAATTACGTGACATCTCAAGGGAGGGGGGGGGGGGGGGGTAAAAATTCGTCTTTTCGGATTAAATGTTCAACTCTTTTCGTGAAATATTAACCTTTTGTTTAAAATTCATATTTTATTGCTGATAAGTCAACTGAAATATTTTTTTGATGACAAATATTTTTTCTGAAAATTGGTCTCTTTAATTTAAAAGTTCATCTTTCTTCAGTCGAAATATTGCATCTCTCTTGGACAAAAATGCAACTTTTTTCTTGAAAATTCAACTATTTCCCAGAAAATTTACTTTTTGTTTAAAATTTGAATTTTTCTGTAGAAAAGTCTATTGAAATCCTTTTGGATGAAAATTCAACTCTTTTTTTTCTAATTTGTCTTTTAGATTTAAAACTTCACCTGTTTTAGTAGAATTTTAATTTTTCTTGGACAAAAATGCAACTGTTCGGTTGAAAATTCAACTCTTTTTCGAAAATTTGTCTTTCCGG
>CAKNYM010042298.1:21829-32723 GCA_932195095.1 Andricus curvator | reverse complement strand
ATCGTTTTAATTCAAAATTCATTTCTCTGGTTGAAAAATGAGCTGTTTGATTGAAAATTTGTTTTTTCTTTGCATTTTTTCTGGTTGAAAATTATTTTTTTTTCAAACTGAAAATGTAACTATTATTCCAGATGAATATTCCATAATTTTAGTTGAAAATTCATCTCCTTTTTTGAACATTCATTTATTGCCGAAAAATTTATTTCTTCAATTTTTGGTTGAAAAATTATTTTTTTAGTTGAAAGTTCGTCTTTTGGTAGAAATTCATCTTCGTGGTTGAAAATTAATCTTATTCGTAAAAAATGCAATTATCCTAGTTGAAGATTCATAATTTCAGTGAATTATTATTTGCAAGTCTTCGATTGACTCTGCCATAATAACTTTGTCATCTGCAAACGCTAACCCACGCACCCTCACTGTCCCGAGATCCACACCTTCTTCGTCGAAAAGGGCCATTCTTAGACACTTGTCCATGTGGATAATAAATTTGGAAAACATTTCTAAAAATACCGTTTTCAGCATGAATTTTACATATAACTGCAGTTTTCTATCCTAATATTAAAAAAGTATTAAAGTAATGCGAACTGACAAGAAAATCCAACTATTTTTGCTTGAAAGTTCATTGTTCTCAGTTGAAAAGTCTACTATAAAATTTTTGGTTAAGAATTTATTTTCTTTGTGTGAAAAGTTTTATTATTTGGTTGAAAATATAATTATTTTGTTGAGAATTCAACAGTTTTGTTAAAAAGACACCTTTTTGGTTGAAAATTCAGTTGTTTAGTTGAAAATTCGTCTTTTTGGCTTGAAAATGTAATAATTTGATTACCATTTTTGGTAATCAAATTGTTGAATTTTTAAGCGCAAAACCAAATGATAAAACTTTTACCCAAAAAATGCATTCTTAACCAAAAATTTTATAGTAGACATTTCAACAGAGAGTAATGAACTTTGAACCAAAAATAGTTGGATTTTCTTATCAGTTTGCATTACTTTAATACTTTGAAAATATCAGGATAGCAGACTAGAAGTTTTGCTTCAAGAATCGTGGTTATTTTCCATGACACAGCTCGATTTTAGAAAAAATGGAAAAAAGAAGTACTTGTTATTAACATGCTTGAAAAAATTCAAAGTAGCAATTTTATGTAAAATTCATATTAAAAACAATATTTTTCAAAATGTTTTCTAAATTGATTTTTCGCATGAACAAGTGTCCAAGAATGGCCCTCTTCGACGAAGAAGCTGTAGATCTCGAAACAGTGAAGGTACGTGGGTTAGCTTTCGCAGATAACAAGATCGTTATGGCAGAATCAATCGAAGATTTGCAAAGAATGTTGAGCAAACTGATTACAAGTATCAAGAACATGGACCTCAAAATTAACGTAAATAAAACGAAAATAGTGGTCTTCAAAGGAAATCATAAATCGTATATTACTAAAGAAATTGGTAAGCTCCAGTGGTCTTATAAACTGGAAAAGATATGGCAATTAGGACAATTTCGTGTAGAAAAAAAAAAAAAAAAAAAAAAACAAGTGTCCCAGAATGGCCCTCTTCGACGAAGAAGGTGTGGACCTCGGGACAGTGAGGGTGCGTGGGTTAGCGTTTGCAGACGACAAGGTTGTTATCGTAGAGTCAATCGAAGACTTGCAAATAATTTTTAGAAAACTTAATACAAGTATGAAGAACATTGGCCTTAAAATTGAAACAAACAAAAATCACGGTAACTGCAAAAAATATGACAATTAGGAGAATTTCGTGTAGAAAAATATTTTTTCAGTGTCAGAAGCTTCGGGAACATTCTAGACGAGTATTTTTATTGTACATTTTCCAATTTTTTCTACCATGTTCCACCACTTCAAAAAATCTCAAAAAAATCTCTGAATATCTGAAAAGTTATTTTGTAAACTAGAATTCTAGATTTCATTTCATAACATTAAAAATATAAACTATTCAAAAGTACTTTTTTAAACAAACTTTTAAATATTAGGTAACAACAAAATTGTAAACAATAATCAATAATTTCGAATTAAAGCGTTTGAAATTCCAAGCAAAATATATTAAACGATTTTGAAGAAAAAAGATTCCAAATCAATTTTAGATCAGCTAAAATTTTGAAAACTTGACATTTGCTTTTTAAAATCATCCAAATTGAAGAATTTTCATTCATACATTTTTGAAATTCAAGAAATTTCTATTAGAGCTCTTCAAAATTGTACAACTTTAAACTGTAAATCTTTAAAATTGAAGAGTTTTTAATTTTTATATTCAAAAATTATAAATTTTACGAGTTTTAAGCTTTACAATTAAAAATTTAATAATTTTAATGATTTATATTCGAAATATCTCCGTTTGAAAGATTTGGAATTGAAAACTTGACTTTTGATTTCCAAAGCATCCAACTTTGACAATTTTTTTATTTATACAATATGTCTTTGAAATTGAAGATTTTACAATTTTAAATCTTTAAAATTGAAAAATGTTAAATTGTCAAACGTTATAATTGAAGAATTTTCAATTGGAAATCCTCAAAATTGAACTATTAGAAAAAATGTTCCAATTTACATAAATTTAAAATATAATCTTGCAAATTAAATAACTTCTAATTCAATTCTTTTTTATTTAGGAATTTTCGATTGTATTCCTTCAAAATTGCACAGCTTTTAATTGTAAATCTTGTAAAATTGAAATTTTTAATTTTGAAAATTTACAGTTATATCTTCCTTAATTTTCCTGATTTGCTTTTGAAATTTCATCAATTTAGAAGATTTAGCATTCGAAACTTGACTTTTGATCTTAAAAATCATCAAATTGGAAAAAAAAATTTCACGAATTGTAAATCTTCAAAATTTGAGACCTTTAATTTAAATGAAAATTAAAAATATTAATAAAATTCGAAATGATTTAATTTGGAAGATTCAGAATTAAAAACTTGAGTTTTGATTTCCAAAGCATCCAACTTTGACAATTTTTTTATACAATACATATTTAAAATTAAAGATTTTTCAATTGTAAATTTTCAAAATTAAAGAATTTAAAATTGTCAAAAGTTAAAATTGAAGAATTTTTAAGTAGAAGTTTTCAAAATTGAACTATTAAAAAAAACGTTCCAAAATACATACATCTTTAATCTGAAAAGAATTCAAATATCTATTTAAAAAAAAAATGTCAGATATTAGATTTAAATTTTGTTTGAAAGAATAATTAATTAATAATAATTTTGAATTGAAAACGTTTAAAATTTTTAAAAATTTTGAACGATTTTTAATTGAAAAACGAATTGAATTGGTATCAATTTGAGTTGAAATTGCATAATTTCAAATTCAAAGCGTTCAAAATTGAACAATTTTTTTTTAATTTCGAAATTTATTGATTTTGAATAAAAATTTCAAAAATAGCACAATACAAATGAAAAATAAAATTTGAATGTTTTCAGCATATAATTTTGAAAATTGGATCATTTAAAATTGAAAGGAATTGAAATTGTATTATTTCTCGTTCAAAGCGTTTAGGATTGAATAATTTGAAAGTTTTAACTTTTGAATTTGAATAATTTCTTATTCAAAATGAATTAAACTTGACAAGTAAAATTTCAGAAAAAGAAAATATTGGAATTGCTTATTCATAATCACGGTTTTAAAAATTCAATGATTTTAATCTAAAGTGCAAAATTAATAAATTGTAAGTGATAGTTAATTTAAAAATAAATATCTAAATAGTTAATTTGTAAATTGTAAACTTTTCAATTGTAAATAAATTAATTTTTATTTTAATCAATAAATAAATGTTACAATTTGAATAAACAGGTGCAAGAATTTTTTGAAATTCGCGCCACCGGAACTCTAACAACGTGGCGAATGGCTGTTTCCGGAAATGGTGTTGTTCCGAATTGGACCATCGAACCAAAAATTTTAGTAGCAAGATTGGAAGCCAAACCCGGACAATCTGAAGAATTAAAAATGAAGGTAAAAAAAATATTTTGAAAACAGTAATTCCTCATTAGGACTATTAGTTAAGTTGAAAAATAAATAAACAATCTATAATTCATTTAGAAAATTGTAATTTTCAAAATGAACTGCTTTATCAGTCAATTTTGAATTTAGTGGCAAGTGGTGACCCCTGAGTGTCGATAACTGATATGCGAGTAACTTACCGACCAGGCAGGACTAACTTTTTTAGAGAAACCTGCATTACCGTCATGAAAGTCTTCAAAATTTTTGAATTAAAATATAATTAAATATAAAATATTTTAACTGATATTAAATATCAGACGACGAATAATTTTATAATTTTGTTTTCGTAAAAGTTTAATTCATCACAGTTTTCTGCAATACCGACTCAGGGTATAAAGTTAAATAAATTTTTTTGTGTTTTATCTATTTTTGGTTGTAAATTATCCGAGAATTAGAGCTAAACCATTCTATCAAAAATAGAAAAATTATTTTACAATTTAATTAAATATTGAATATGAAATTATAAATAATTTATATAAAATACAACTTTTCAAATTGTTTAAAAATAGTAATTTAGATTATTTAGAATATTAGTCAAAGTAAAATATTATCAATGAATCTCTAATTTACTTTGAAAGTTTATTTTTTTTTCAAAATGAACTGCTTTATCAGTTAAATCTAAATTTATCGGCAAGTGGTAACCCCTGAGTGTCGATAATTCATCAGTTACTTACCGACCAGGTAGGACTAACTTTTTGAGAGAAACCTGCATTACCATCATGAGAATTTTCAAAAATTTTGAATTAAATTATAATTGAATATAAAATATTTTAACTGATATCAAATCTCAGAGAGGAATAATTTTATAATTTGGTTTTCATAATTGTTAATTTAATTACGGAGTTCTACAATACCGACTCATGGTATAAAATTAAATGAAAATTAAATTAACATCAAAATTAATTATTTTCCAATTTAGTTAAAAATTGAATTTAAATTAATTAAATTAAACAAAAATTCTGGAAATGTTGAATAATAGTATTTATTCAATTTTAATTTAATATTAAAAACTATTAAAAGTTTTAACTTCCTATCGATTTTGAAAGAACGAGCCAATGTTTGTACCAGTGGTCTTAATGGCACATAAACAATTTATTTTCACTGATTAAGGTGATTAAAGAGCAAAGAAAGTGGTCACGTTTTATTGGTTACGACTTTTACGTACCTGCAATTGAACTTGGATTTGCAGAAAACAATTAAAACAGAAAATAAACTTGAATAAAAAATACTAGAAAAGAACTGAAAATTAAATTTTTTAAATTGAAGTACTATATAACATTGATTAAATAATTGAACTAAAATTAAATATAACAGTTATGAAAATTATTAGAAACTTATAGAATGATGAGGAAACAGCCTAAAGAAGAAATAAAGAAGAAATATGATCGAAAGTTATGGAAAAGGATAGGATTATTGGAAGTAAGAATAGGACAATAAAGATAAAATGATAAGGAAAATAATTGTTTATAACTGAACAGGCTCTAAAGGTATAGAAAATAAACATAATCAAGCTGGATGGAAAAGGATAGAAATATTCCATGGAAAAACAGATAAAATGAAAAGAAAAGGATAGAAAAGGATCAAATTTTTAAAATGAAATTGGATAAAAAAGTGGTAGAAGATAACAGAAAAGGATAAATTTTCTTCAAAATGAAATAGGATAAATTGGGGCAGAAAGGGATTGAAAAAGTATATACGACAGAAACGGATTGAAAAGTATTGGAATATTTAAAAGGATAACAGCTAAATTATAACAGAAACGGATAAAAATATCACAAAGATGAATTTGATAAACAGGTGCAGAGAACAGAGTAGAAATAGGTTCATAAGGGATGGAAAAGGATACAATTATTCGAAAGCGGAATGAAATGGAAAGGGGTAGAAAAGTATATAAAAGGATAGAAATAGGCTAAACAAGTGGTAGAAGAAATAGGTTCTAAAGGGTTAGAAAAGGATACAATTATTTGACAGAGGAAAAAAATTAATAGAAGTAGAAATTAGAAAAGTATAGAAATGGATAGGAAATAATAGAAGTATAAAAATAATAAATATGATGAAGAAGAATAGAATAGGATAATAGGAGAAATGATAGAGACTCAGAAGGAAATATGATGGAAATTGATAGGATTATTGGGAGGAGGAAAAGAACATAAAGAAAAAAATGAGTGGATAAGAAGAAAGGTGAAAAGAGATAGAAAAGGATAGAAAATGAGAGACAAGGGTAGAAAAGATAGAAGAAGAATTATAATAAAAAGGAATATAATAAGTTTAAAAGGGATGGAAAAGAATGAAATGATTCAAAAGGGGAATAGGATGAACAGGGACAGGAAAGGTGGCATGAAGAGAAAAGGATAGAAATATCAGGAAGAAGAAATATGATGAAGAGAAATAGAATAGGAATACGTTTAAAGAGGATAGAAAACGATAAAACTATTCGGAAGAGAAATATGATGGAAAGGGACAGAGAAAGTAAAAAATATAAAAGGTTTAAAATTATATAAATGTATAGAAAAGGATAGAAATTTATATGAATGGTAGAAAAGGATAGAAAATATAGAAATATTGAGAAGAATAAATATTAAAAAGAGAAATAAAATAAAAATAAGTTTAAAGGGGATGGAAAAGGATGAATTTATGCAAAAGTGGAAAAGGATGTAGAGGGGATGGAAAGGATAAAACTATTCAATAGTAGAATAGGATGAAATTGATCAGAAAATATACAACTGAGAGAAAATGGTAGAAAAGGATGTAAAAGGGTAAAGAGAATTGAGAAGGGTAGAAAAGGATAAGGAAGGATACAAAAAGGTAGAAAAATCGGTTTAAATGGGATGGAAACGATCAAATTATTCAAAAGCGAAATATGATGAAAAGGAATAGAAAAGGCGAAAAGGATAGAAAAGGATAGAGAAGTATAGTATATTATATGAATTTATAGGATCTATAGAAATATTAAGAAGAAGAAAAAGGATGAAAAGGGACGAAAATGGTAAGAAGGATAAAAGAGGAAGAAAAAGGAAGGAATAGAAAAGGGTAGAAATGGACAGAAATTTCGGAAAGAAGAAATATGATGAAGAGAAATGGAATAGAAATAGGTTCAAAGAAGATGAAAAAAAGGTAAAATGTTTAGAAACTGAAATTTCATCAAAATTGACAGAAAAGGATAGAAACATTGATAAATTAATAGCTAGGAATAAAAAAGGATATCAGTTTCTGGTACTAGAACTAGAAAAAAAGCAAAAAGAACTGATATAATTATCGGAAAGCGTAATGTAATAGAAAATGATCGAGTTGAATAGAAAAGAATAGATTCTATAAAAAAGTATTATAAATAGAATTGAAAATCTGAGAACAATGGATACAAATTATTCATCAAGTAAGAAGTTAAAAATAGAGAATGCAATGATATAGAAGGATAGAAAAAGATAGAAAAGAATATAAAGTGATAGAAAAGGATAGAAAGTGCTGGAAATGGTAGTAAAGGGCAGAAAAGAATAGAAAAGGCTAGAAAAGGATAGAAAAGGATAGAAAATTACATGAAATGATGAAAACTGGTATAAACGGATAGACAATGGAAACAATTTCTAAAAGAATATAAATTATTCATAAGCGGAATCGGATAAAAACGCGCAGAAAAGGTAAAAAGGATAGAAAATTGTGAAAGAGGATGAGAAATCGTAGAAAAGTATAGGCAAGTTAGAAAATGCTAGAAAAGGGTAGACAGGGCTAGAAAGATAGAAGATAAATAGGTTTCAAGGAGATAAAAAATTGAAATGATTAGAAACTGAAACTTGATAAAAAAGAAAAGGATAGAAATAGATAGAAATGTATACAGAAAGATACAAATATATAGAAAAGAATACGATTTCCAATACTAGAACTAGGAATAAAGGAAGAATAAATATAATTTTCGAAAAGAACAATAGAATAAAAAATGATCGAATTGGATAGAAAAGGATAGATTCCACAAAAAGAAGTATTATAAATAGAATTGAAAATCGGATAACAAAGGACAGAAATTATTCATCAAATAAAAAGTTAAAAAGAGAGAATGTAACAAAACCGAACTTTTCATATCCCATTATTCGATAGCTGAACAGGATGAAAGGTGATGGAAAGGATAAAACTATTCAAAAGCGAATTAGGATGAAAAGAGACAGAAAATATACGAAATATAGAAAAGAATAGAAAAATATAGAAATATCAGGAATGAGAAATGTTATAAAGTGAAATAGAATAAAAATATGTACAAAGAGGATGGAAAAGGATAAAAATAATTGAATTATGAATAGGTCTAGAATAAAGGGAATGAATAGAATTAGAATAGGATGAAAAGGGAAAGAAAAGGTAAAAAGAATAGAGAAGGATAGAAAAATGTAGAACAAGGTAGAAAAGGATAGAAAATTATACGAAAGGATAGAAACTGATAGAAACTGATAGAAAAGGGAATAAATGATAAAAATGACAGAAATATTAGGAATAATAAATATGATCAAGAAGAATAGAAATACATTCAAAGCGAACGGGAGAGGATAAAATTGTTCATAAGCGGAATAAAATGAAAAGGGGCAGAACTGGTAAAAAGGACAGAAAAGGATAGAAGAGGGTATAAAATGATAGACAGGCTTAGACAAGGCTAAAAAAAGATTGACAAGGATAGACAGGGCTAGAAAAGGATAGAAACGGATAGGAAAGGCTGGAAAGGAATAGAAAATCATAGAAATACTAACAAGAAGAGATGTGATAAAGAGGGATAGAATATAAATAGGTTAAAAGGGGATCAAAAAGGTAAAATGATTAGAAACTAAAATTTGATCAAAAGGGACAAAAAGTAAATTCATCAAGTAAGAAGTTAAGAAGAAAGAATTTAACAAAACTAAGCTTGCCATATTCCATTATTCGAAAGCAGAACAGGATAATAAAGGGATGGAAAGGATAACATTATTCAAAAACGATGCTGGATGAAAAGGGACAGAAAATATACAAATGATAGAATAGTATATAAGAGTATATAAATTAATAGAAAAGGATAGAAGATAATAGGATTGGGTCGGAAAGGTTGGGAAGGAGAAATATGATGAAGAGAAAAAAATTATTCAAAAGCGGAATTGGATGAACAGCGATACAATAGGATAGAAAAGGATAAAAAAGTTTGGAAAAGAATAGAAATTAATTAAAAAGGGTAGAAATATTAGGAAGACGAAACATGAAAGAGAGGAATAGAATAGAAACTAAGTAGATTCAAAGGGGATGAAAAAAAGATACAATTATTCGAAAGCGGAATAGGATAAAAAGGGACATAATAGATCTGAAGGATAGAAAATGTTTAAAAATGATAGAAATATTATGAAGAAGAAATATGATAAAGAGAAAGAAAGTATAAATCGATTAAAAGGGTATGGAAAATGATAAAATTATTTAAAAGCGGAATAGGATGAAAAACTATAGAAAAGGATGGGAAAGGATAGAAATTATTTGAAAAGGTTAGAAATATTAGAAAGACGAAATCTGATAAAGAGGGACAGAATAGAAATAGATTCAAAGAGGATAGAAAAGGATACAATTATTTGAAACCGGAATAGAATGTAAAGGGACATAACAGATCAAAAATAAAAAAAAAAAAATAAAAAATTGATTAGCAGTTTGAACTCGAAAGTTCATTGCCTCACTACCCGATTCGGGTAGTGTTTCTAGGTGGATATTTACTACCAATGTGGGCCCACCACACCCACGACGGGCCAACAGCAACGCAGTATTTCCTGAACGGTCACCCATCCAAGTACTAACCGCGCCCAACAATGCTTAACTTCAGTGATCTTACGAGAACTGGTGTTTCCAGTACTAACCGCGCCCAACAATGCTTAACTTCAGTGATCTTACGAGAACTGGTGTTTCCAACAATAATAGAAAATTATGCAAATAATGGAAAGGAGAAATATGATAAAGAGGAAAAGAATGGAAATAGATTTAAAGGAGATGGAAAAGGATATAATTATTCGAAAGGGAAATATCATAAAAAGGGCAGACAAGGGTAGAAAAGGATAGAAAGAGTGAGAAAAAGAGATTAAAAGATAGAAAACGATAGAAAAGGGTGAAATAGGATGGAAAAGGTTAGGAAATGATAGAAATATCAGGAAGAAGGATAAGGATAAAGACTAATAGAATAGACGTAGGTTCCAAGGGGATGGAAAAGGATAAAATTATTCGAAAGCGGAATAGGATGAAAAGGGACAGCAAAAGTAAAAGGGGTATAAAATATTAGAAAGGGATATAAAATGATAGAAATGGATAGAAGTGAATGGAAAAGGATAGAAATGTTAGTGAGAGGAAATATGAAAAAAGAGGAATATAATAAAAATAGATGAAAAGTGGATGGAAAAGGGTGAAATTATTCAAAAGCGGAATAGGATGAAAAGCGGTATAAAAAATCAGAACTATATGGAATGAAAAAAAATGATAGAAAATGATAGAAAAGGATAAGAAAAATAAAAGGAGATAAATATTGAGAAGAAGAAATATGATAAAGATGACAGGACTAGAAATATATTCAAAGAGGATGGAAAAGAATAACATTATTCGAAAGCGAAATCGGATGAAAAGAGACAGAAAAGTATAGAAAAATATAGAAATGAATGGGCAACGATATACAATGATATAAAAGGATAGAAAATAATAGAAAAGGATATCTAATAATAGAAAAGGATAGAGAATGATAGAGAATGATAGAAAAGGATAAAAACTATTGAAAAGTATAGACAATTATATAAAATTATATTTAACTATAAAAAAGGATATACATGATAGAAAAGGATATGAAAATATAGATAAGGAAAGAAAATGATGGAAAAAGGTAGAAAAATTACAGAAAAGGATATAAATATTGGGAGGAG
>CAKNYM010042298.1:0-12972 GCA_932195095.1 Andricus curvator | reverse complement strand
CCCCCCCCCCCCCCCCCGACGAATAGTGAAATTTTCAGATAAAAAAATTTGTTTTTATAAAAAAAAAACTAATAAGCAACAAAAAATTTTAATTTGACACCAAATAGGTGAATCTTCAAAAAATATAATTTTTTAACAAACGAGTACAACTTTCAACGAAGTAGGTGAATTTTCAATCAAACAGAATGAGATTAATTCAGACCTAAAAAGTTGCATTTTCAATCAAAAAGGATAAATTTTCAACGAAGAAGATTAATTTTCTTCCAAAAAAGACGAATTTCTAGCTAATTACATGAATTTTATACTGTAAAGTTCACTATTTAATAAAAATATCAATTTTCAACTAAAAATGGAATAGTTACATTGTTAGGTGAAAAAATTAATTCTCAGCTAAAGAAAGAATTTTCAACAAAAGAGTTCAAACCAAAAGATAATTTTTCAACCGGGAAAATACAAATTTTTGAAAAATGGAATAGTTAAATTTTCAACTAAGGGGATAAATCTTTAAAAAATATTTTTTTGCAACAAACTAGTTCAAGATTAAACCAAGTAGTTAAAGTTTTATCTAAAAAAGATGAATTTTGAACCAAATAGTTACATTTTCAACCAAAAAGATGAATTTTCCAGGAAGAAAAATAATTTTTTACAAAAAAAAAAATGAATTTTAGAAAATATTCATTCATTTTCAAGAAAATGTTGAATTTTAAAGCCAAGTGGGGGAATTGTCTACAAAAAGGTGGCCTTTTCAACCTAAAAATGTAATTTTTTAACAACAAAAAATTAATTTTTCATCAAAAAAATTAATTTTTCAACAAAAATTAAAATTTTTATGGAAATAGTTTAAATTTTAACCAAATAGTTCAATTTAAACCAAAAATGAGAAGTTTTAACAAAAAAGTTAATTTTCAGCCGAATTTTGAACCGCATGAATTTTCAACTAGAAAAGATCAATTTTCAATAAAAAATACTAATTTTCACTGGAAAATATCAATTTCCAATCAAAAATATTAATTTCCAAAACAAAATATCAATTTTTAATAATAAATATCAATTTTCAAGTTAAAAAATGAATTTTCAATAAAAAATATTAATTTTCAACAAAAAAGTATAATTTTCAACCAAAATTTCAACCAAGAAGTCGAATTTTCAAACAGGAAGATTAATTCCCTACCAAAGAAGACGAATTTACAAAAAAATACATCAATTTTCAATCAAACATTTGAGTTTTCAACCAAAAATGGAATATTTAAATTTTCAATAAAAAAATTATTTTTTGACAAGAAAAAGGACAATGTTTCAACAAAATAGTTGAATAATTGTTGAGAAATTTAATTACTGAATTTGAAATTCAAAACTATCAATTTTTAACCAAAAATGGAATATTTAAATTCTGAAGTAAAAAAAAGTCACTTTTAACCTACTAAACTAAACAAATTTTCAACCAGTTGGTCGAATTTTTAAAGAAACTAGGTTACTTTATAACCAAAAACAAATATGATACAATATGGCACAATATGATACAGTATGATACACTATCACGCTATATGACACAATATGATACAATATAATGCATCGTAATAAAATTTGATACAAGATCATATAATGTGATGAATTATGATACAGTATCATAGAATATGATGCAAAACGATACAATATGAGGCAATACATTAAATATGATACAACATGGCACAATATATTACAGTCTTGTACAATATGATACACTATCACACTATATGATACAATATGGTGTAATATGATACAATATGATACTCTATGATACAATATGATACAACATTTCACAATATGATGCAATGCGATACATTACGAAACAATATTATACAATATGATACAGTATGATTTGATATATAGCATGCTGTACGAAGTTACACTATGACACTAGAAAAAATGAATTTTGAACCAAATATTTAAATTTTCAACCAAAAAGATGAATTTTCCAGCAAGAAAACCTAAAAAAAATGAATTCTAGAAAATATACATTCACTTTCAACAAAACTGTGGAATTTTAAAGCCAAGAGGGGAAATCGTCTGCAAAGAGGATGACTTTTCAACCCAAAAATGTAATTTTTCAACAACAACAAATTAATTTTTCGTCAAAAAAATTAATTTTCCATAAAAAAAATCAATTTCTTAACAAAAAGTGAAATTTTTATGCAAATAGTTTAAATTTCAACAAGAAAATACATCAATTTTCAATCAAACATTTGAATTTTCAACAAAAAATGGAATATTTAAATTATCAATAAAAACAAAATTTTTAGGTAGAAAGAAGAAATATTTTCAACAAAATAGTTGAATAATTATTGAGACATTTAAATACTGAATTTTAAATTCAAAACGATCAATTTTGAACCAAAAATGGACTAATTAAATTTGGAAGTAAGAAAAATCACTTTGAGTCTACTAAACTAAACAAATTTTCAGCCAGTTGATCGAATTTTCAAACAAAAGAGGTTAATTTATAACCCAAAACAAATATGATACAAAATGGCACGATATGATACAGTATGATACACTATCACACTATATGACACAATATGATACGATATAATGTATCCTAATAAAATTTGATACAATATCATATAATAAGATTAAATATGATACAGTATCATACAATATGATGCAATATGATGCAAAACGACACAATATGATGCAATACAATAAATATGATACAGCATGGCACAATATATTACAGTATTGTGCAATATGATACACTATCACTCTACACGATGCAGTATGGTACAGTATGATGTGATATGATACAATATGATACACTATGATACAATATCATATGATATAATACAATATGATGTAATATGATACAATATTTTACAATATGATGCAATGCGATACATTACGAAATATCATACAATATGATACAGTATGATATAATATACAGCATGCTGCACCACGTTACACAATGATACACCATATTGATGCACTATGACACTATATGATACAATATGATACAATATCATATGATATGACACAATATGATACAACATGAAACAATATGATACAATATGATACAATACGATACAATGGGACACAATATGATACAATGTGATACAATATAATACATTTTACAATATGATTCAATGTGATACATTACGAAACAACATAATACAATAAGATGCAGTATGATATGATATACATCATGTTGTACCAAGTTACACTATGATACACTATAATAATGCACTATGATACTATATAATGCTATATGATAGAATATGATACAATATGTTACAATATCATATGCAATGATACAATATGATACAGAATAATACAATATGATGCAACACCACACAATGTAGTATCATATAATATGATCATATAATCCGAATCATATAAAGTATCATATAATATGATGCAATATATTGCAAAACGATACAATATGATGCAATACAATAAATATGATACAACATGGCACAATATATTACAGTATTGTACAATATGATACACTATCACTGTGTATGATACAGTATAATACAGTATGATGTGATATGATACAATATGATACACTACGATACAATGTCATATGATATGTTCCAATATGATACAATATGATTCACCATTTTACAATGTGATGCAATGCGATACATTACGAAACAATATCATACAATATGATACAGTATGATATAATATACAGCATGCTGCACCAAGTTACACTATGATACACTATATTGATGCACTATGATAAACTATAATGATGCACTATGATACTATATAATATAATATGATAGAGTGTGATAGAGTATGATACAATATGATATAATATGCTACAATATGATAGAATATGATACAATATGATATAAAATCATATACAATGCTATAATATGATACAAAATAATACAATATGATGCAACACCATACAATGTGATACAATATGATGCAACACGATACAATGTGATACAATATCATATACTATGATAGAATATGATACAGTATCATACAATATGATGCATACATTATATGAAGTTATCACTTCTGCCTGGCGTCCCACGACAGCTCATGTTTTTATTATAAGTAGTTTAACTTTCAAGCAAGAAGTTTAATTTTTAAACAAAAGGATTAATTATCGACAAAAAAAAAACGAATTTACAACAAAACACATAAATTAAAAAAACAACTGTTCAATTTTCAAGTAAAAACCCAAAAATGGAATAGCGAAAGTATTAGTTAAAGAAAAATTCAACAAGATAGTTTAAATTTCAACGAAAGAGATGAATCAATTACAAAGTTTGATGTACTTGAAATTTAATTATTAAAGTGAACAATTTCAATCATGAACCTCATTATTCCTGAATTAATTTAATTTGATAACGCGAATCCCGAAGAAGAAGAAAAATATTCTAGAAAAATTTCGACGTCAGATTCTCTTTAAAAATACATTTAGTATTTCAATGTCTTTCAAAAGCCTGAAATGTGTGTTGAAAGAAGTCAGTGGAATTAGCACGAAATAGGGGATAATCTTCTTAAGCAGTCTTAGAAACTGATGGAAAATACTGCATTGCAGTTAGCTTTCTGTGAATGGGACTGAGTCTAACCCAATTTTAAAATTACTTCTAAATTTTTCAAATCCCTGAAAATTAACGCAGCGAAAATTCCCTCGAACAAGGGGAAATAGAGTGAATTTTTCACGAAAATAGGACAGAAATAGGGGAGTATATTCTGTAAATAAAATTATTGTAGATACCATATAGAATAAAAAATTAAACACCTTAAATTCCTATGATTTCAAGAAAAAATGGATTACATTTTCACCAAAATATTTTTTTTTTTTCAAAAAAGATTTTCTACGGAAAGGGATGAATTATCAACCCAAAAAGGTAAATTTTCAAATAAAATAATTAATTTTCAACAGAACAGTTGCAACAACAATTAAATTGTTGAATTTTCAAGCAAAAAAGATGAATTTTCAAGAAAATAGTGGAACTTTTAACCAATAGTGGATTTTGAACCACTTGAACTAAACAAAAAAAAAAATTTTCAACCAATTAGTTGAATCATCAACCCAATAGATGAATTTTCGATTAATAAAGATGAATTTTAAACCAAATGGTTGAATTTTCAACTAAAAAGTATGTTTTTCGAACCAAAAATGAAATCGTAAAATTTTCAGTTAAAAAAATTAAATTTCATAACAAAAATTGAATTTTTAACCAGTTCAATTTAACCAAATAGTTGAATCCTCAACCAAAAAAATGGATTTTCAATCTAGAAAGACGTATTTTAAACCAAATGGTTGTATCATCAAAATAAAAAATATATTTTTTATACTAAAAATGGAATCGTAAAATTTTCAGTTGAAAAAATTAAATTCCTTTAAAAAAATTAAATTTTTAACTAGTTGAATTTAATCCAAGTAGTTGAATCCTCAACCAGAAACATGGATTTTCAATCAAGCAAGACGAATTTTAATCCAAATAGTTAAAAACTAATAGAAAAACTATTTTCCAAACCAAAAATGAAATCGTAAAATTTTTATTTGAAAAAATTAAATTTGTTTAAAAAAATTAAATTTTCAACGAGTTGAATTTAATTAAATAGTGAAATTCTCATCAAAACGATTACTTTTTAATAAAGAAAGTCGAATTTTAAACCAAATAGTTGAATTTTCAAATAAAAAATATATTTTTTGAACCAAAAATGAAATCGTAAAATTTTCAGTTGAAAAAATTAAATTTTATAAAAAAATTGAATTTTTAACTAATTAAATTTAACCAAATAGTTGAATCCTCAACCAAAAAGATGGATTTTCAATCTAGAAAGACGAATTTTAAACCAAATGGTTGTATTATCAAACTAAAAAATATATTTTTTATACTAAAAATGGAATAAAAAATTTTTAGTTGAAAAAATTAAATTTATTTTAAAAAAATTAAATTTTTAACTACTTGAATTTTAAATTTTTTAATTTAAATTTTCAACTAAAAAAAAACTATTTTCCAAACAAAAAATGAAATCGTAAAATTTTCATTTGAAAAAATTTAATTTCTTTAAAAAAATTAATTTTCCAACGAGTTGAATTTAACTAAATAGTGAAATTCTCAACAAAACGATTACTTTTTAATAAAGAAATTCGAATTTTAAACCAAATAGTTGAATTTTCAAATAAAAAAAATATTTTTTGAACCAAAAATGAAATCGTAAAATTTTTAGTTGAAAAAATGAAATTTCATACAAAAATTAAATTTTCAACCAGTTGAATTGAACCAAATAGTTTAATACTAAAAAAAAAAGATGGATTTTCAATCTGAAAAGAGAAATTTTAAACCAATTAGTTAAATTTTCAACTACAAAACACATATATTTTTTTAACCAAAAATGGAATCGTAAACTTTTCAGTTGAAAAAAATTAAATTTCTTGTCAAAAAAATTAAATTCTTAATTAGTTGAATTTAACCAAATAGTTGAATCATCAACCAAAAATATGGATTTTCAATCTAGCAAAACGAATTTTAATCCAAATAGTTAAAGTTTCAACTAAAAAAATAAACTATTTTCCAAACCAAAAATGAAATCGCAAAATTTTTATTTGAAAAAATTTAAAAAATTCAATTTTCAGCGAGTTGAATTTAACCAACTAGTTGAATCCTCAACCAAAAATATGGATTTTCAATCAAGAAAGACGAATTTTGAACCAAATAGTTAAATTTTCAAATACAAAATATATTTTTGGAACCAAAAATGAAATCGTAAAATTTTTAGTTGAAAATACGAAATTTCATATAAAAAATTGAATTTTCAACCAGTTGAATTGAACCAAATAGTTGAATACTCAACCAAAAAGATGGATTTTAAATGAAGAAAAACGAATTTCATTCCAAATAGTTAAATTTTCAACTAAAAAATATATATTTTAAACCAAAAGTGGAATCGTAAAATTTTTAGTTGAAAAAATTGAATTTCTTGAGAAAAAAAAATAGAATTTCCAACCAGTTGAATTCAACTAAATAGTCCAATCCTCGGCCAAAAAGATTAATTTTCAATCAAGAAAAACGAATTTCAACCCAAATAGTTGAATTTTCAATGAAAAAAAACTATTTTCCAAACCAAAAATAAAATCGTAAAATTTTTATTTGAAAAAAATTTAAAAAAATTAAATTTTCAACGAGTTGAATTTTACAAACTAGTTGAATCCTCAACCAAAGATATGGATTCTCAATCAAGAAAGACCAATTTTAAACCAAATAGTTGAATTTTCAAATACAAAATATATTTTTGGAACCAAAAATGAAATCGTAAAATTTTCAGTTGAAAATATGAAATTTCATATAAAAAATTGAATTTTCAACCAGTTGAATTGAACCAAATAGTTGAATGCTCAACCAAAAAGATGGATTTTCAATCAAGAAAGACGAATTTCATTCCAAATAGTTAAATTTTCAACTAAAAAATATATATTTTAAACCAAAAGTGGAATCGTAAAATTTTTAGTTGAAAAAATTGAATTTCTTAAGAAAAAAATAGAATTTCCAAACAGTTGAATTCAACTAAATAGTCAAATCCTCGACCAAAAAGATTAATTTTCAATCAAGGAAGACGAATTTTAATCCAAATAGTTAAATTTTCAACTAAAAGAAAAACTATTTTACTAAGCAAAAATGAAACCGTAAAATTTTTATTTGAAAAATTAAAAAAAAAATGAAATTTTCAACCAGTTCAATTTAACCAACTAGTTGAATCCTCAACCAAAAATATGGATTTTCAAACAAGAAAGACGAATTTTAAACCAAATAGTTGAATTTTCAAATACAAAATATTCTTTTGGAACCAGAAATGAAATCGTAAAATTTTTAGTTGAAAATATGAAATTTCATGTAAAAAAATTGAATTCTTAACCGGTTGAACTTAACCAACTAGTTGAATCCTCAACCAAAAATATGGATATTCAATCAAGAAAGACGAATTTTAAACCAAATAGTTAAATTAAAAAAAAAAAAATCTGCCCGCTTCGCGGGCACATTCTCATGGCGCGCTTCGCGCGCGGCTCGCTTCGCTCGCAAGTTTGAGCGCGCCTAAGGCGCGAGACTGTTGGATCTCGCGCTTCGCGCTCGGTCATATATTTATCTCGCGCTTCGCGCTCGATTATGTATTCACCTCGCGCTACGCGCTCGGGCGTATTTGCATCGCGCTTTACGCTCGGCTCCTCTAGATTTTTGAACTTCGTGTTCGACTTCGATGAAAAGAAAAAGTTTGTTTGCAAATATTATAAAATTATCAAAAACCTCTACATATTAAGTGATTGTTAAATTTGTTTTTATTTTAAACTGAAAAGGAACTTTATTTACTCAAGGTTCTATCGACCTTAAGGAACACATTCTCATCCAGACACTCGCGCTTCGCGCTCGATATTTGATTTGAAAATCATTTGAACCGTATGATAGAAACAAAAAAGTTTGAGCGCACTTACGGCGTGCGATTTGGTAAATACACTGAGCGCGCACTTTGTGCTTCGTGTTATATGTTCTTCATATACAAATTACTAAATTGGTATTTGATTTCAAATGAAAATTAATGATATAATTAAGGCGACAAATTTTATTGGTTAACATTTTATTTTAGCTTGTGCCGTTTATCAAAAAAGTTAATTTTTTCATTTTGAATATATTCTTACTACAAAAATTGATTACGGGTTTGTAAGTCTTTTTTGAATGCACAATTTTTTTTCGTTCATATGTTTTCGTACCTTGCATTGTTTTTTCAAAAATTTGATTTTTTTTACTGTCAATGTTATTTTCACGAATAAAACAAAAACCACGCATCCTATCGAAACATGAGTCACAATAAATTTGTACCTCTTCCTTGGATGAACAAATTTTGTTTCAGTCATTTTTTCGTAGCTGGTAATATTAGTCTGAAAATTTGATTTTTCTATTTTCAATGCTGTTTTTTACGAATAAAACAAAAACTGCGCGTCATATCAAAAAGTGAATGATAAGAAATTTGTAGATCTTTTTTAGGTGCACAATTTTGGTGAGATGATCTTTTCTGGTATCTTGCATAGTTTGACAGCAAAATGGCTTTTTTGATTTTTCATTAATTCTTTGTGCGATCAAAATTTGAATTTTTTATTTTTCAAAAAATTCAAAAAGTTGTTATGAAAATATTATAGGGTGTTCAAAAAGCAACGTTTTTCTCCTCTTGACTTTTTTTCATATCGTGCGTTTTTCGGCTTAAAATGTTCATTTTCGTTTGTTTTTTGGAATTTTAAAAATGCTATAACTCCAGTAATTTTTTTTTTATCACGAAAAGTCATAAGAATATTTTGTTCGTAATTTTGCGTACTACTAATAACCGTACATAGAATTTTCAAATCTTCCAAAAAAGTGGTCTCAAAAATTTTCAAAATGTGCTCACTTTTTGGATTTTCATCCAAAATAGCTGGTTAACGAACTCGTTCTCTATTTTTCGGCCATAAAAAAGTGTGCCAAAGCTCAATCAAATCTGATCATTTTTTCGAAAGTTATCGTGGCTACAGACAGACAGACAGACAGACAGACAGACAGACAGACTGACAGACAGACAGACAGACAGACTACAGACAGACAGACACCTTGGTAAAAATCGTTTTTTCTAGCTCAGGGGGTCTCAAAACGTGGAGATTTGATGAAAACCGACTATGTCAATTTTTACATAAAACCAATACCTTCTCATTAGAATGAGAATGTAAAAAATTCAAACCAAAAATTGAATTGTAAAATTTTTAGTGAAAAAATTTAATTTCGTAAAAAAAAATCAAATTTTCAACCAGTTGAATTCAACCAAACAGTCCAATCCTCGACCAAAAAGATTAATTTTCAATCAAGGAAGACGAATTTTAAAACAAATAGTTAAATTTTCAACTAAAAAAAAATATCTTTTAAACCGAAAATTTTTTAAACCAAATAGTTGAATCCTCAACCAAAAAGATTACTTTTCAACACGCAAGAATAATTTTCTAACTAAAAAGGCGAATTTGCCACAAAATACGTAAATTTTCTACCAAATAGTTGATTTTTCTACTTATAAGGAATAAATTTTCAACCAAATATGGAATAGCTAAATTTTCAGATAAGAAAATTATTTTTAACAAAACTGTTCAACTTTCAACCAAGCGGTTGAATTTTCGACCAAAAAAAGGATTCGGTTGAAAATTAACTATTCTGTTGAAATTGTATATTTTTGAGTTGAAAATTCCTCTTTTAGGGTTAAAAAATTCTATTATTTTGGTAGAAAATTCAACTATTTGGTTAACAACTAACTTTTTGGAAGAAAATTCATCTGTATGGTTTAAAAATTCAGCTCATTGGGTGAAAATTTAAATAGTTCGTTGAAAATTCAAGTATTTTAGTAATATCCTTAACCAAATAGATGAATTTTAAACCGAATTATTGAATTTTTAATTAAAAAAAAATATATTTTAAACAAAAAATGTAATGATAAAATTTCCAAGTAAAAAAATGAATTTTTATGAAAAAATTAATTTGTATAAAAAAATTATTTTTAAATCAGTTGTATTGAACCAAAGAAAGACAAATTTCCAACCAAATAGTTGAATCCTTAACCAAAAAGATGAATTTTCAACAAAATACATTGATTTTCTACCAAATAGTTTATTTTTCAACCTAATTTTAACGGATAAATTTTCAACAAAAAATGGAATAGTTAAATTTTCAGATAAAGAAAATGATCTTTAAGAAAGAAATTCAAATTTTTAAGAAAGAAATTCAAATATCAAAAAAGTAATTGAATTTTCAACCAAAAAAATAATTAACTTGAAAATAAACTTTTTTGTTGAAATTTCATATTTTTGGATTTCAAATTCCTCTTTTGAGGTCAAAAATTCTATTATTTTGGTCGACTTCAACTATTTGGTCGAAAATTAATTTTTTGAAAGAAAATTTTTTCTGTATTAATTGAAAATTCAGTTCATTTGATAAGCATTTAATTAATTGTTTAAAAATTCAGCTGTTTTAATAATTTCGACTACTTAGCTTGAAAACAAAATTGTTATTGGTTGAATTTCCAAACAAAAAAATTAATTTTTCACAAAAAAAAATTATTGTTCTACCAAAAAAGACGATTTTTTAACAAAATAGTTAAATTCTCAACCAAATAGATCAGTTTTCAACTAAGAAAGGTGAATTTCATACCAAATACATTATTAGTTTGAAAAAATCAAATTTCATTAAAAAATCTAATTTTCAATCAGTTAAATTTCACCAAAAAAGACGAATTTTCAACAAACTAAATTAATTTTCTACAAAATAGTTGATTTCTCAACTTATAACTGATCAATTTTCAACAAAAAATGGATGACTTAAATTTTCAGATGAGAAAAATTTATTTTTTACAAAAGAGTTATTCTTACAACCAAGTAATTGAATTTTCAACCAAAACAATTATTTGGTTGAAAATGAACTTTTATGTCAAAATTTCATATTTTTGGGTTGAAAATTCCTCTTTTAGTGTTAAAAGTTCTATTATTTTGGTAGATAATTCAACTTTTTAGTTGAAAATTAACTTTTTGGAAGAAAATTCATCTCTTTGGTTGAAAATTTAACTATTTCGTTGAAAATTAATTTTTGACTGAAAATTAAACTATTCTATTTTTGAATAAAAATTTATTTCTTTTGTTGAAAATTTAACTTTTTTGTTTAAAATTTGTCTTCTTTAGATGAAAATTGAACTATTCGATTTGTGGTTGAAACTTTATCCTTTTTGGTTGAAAATTTGTATGTTTTTACCAGAAAATTAATCTTTTGGGTTGAAAACTCAACACATTTGTTGAAAATTTGATTATTTTGTTGAAAATTTGTTTCTTCCGCTTAAAAGTTCAACTATTTGTTTGTAGATGCAACTGTTTGGTTAATAATTAATTTTTTTCTCAAAATTCAACTATTTGCTTAAAAATTCAAAGATTTTATTAAAAAATCATATTTAAAAAAAAAATGCTACTCTTTTGTTGAAAAGTTGTCTTTTTGGCTTAAAGATTCCACTATTCGTTTAAAAATGCAATTTTTGTGCTTAAACTTTAATCTTTTTTCTTTGAAAATTAGTAAAAAAGTTTTTAAATAGAATCACCCTTAATAATTCTAAAATATGTCTCAATCTGCATTATAAATTACAGTAAATTAATAAATAATTAAAGTAATTTTATAAATAAATAATTTATTCAATGCTAATTTTTTATTAATTCTTAGATAAAAAACACTGGTGAGTGTCCACTGACCTTCAGAATGAAAGTTCTGGATTTTCTCGAAGGTCCAATTTCTTCGCCCGTCTGGCAAAATAAGGAGGAAAAAGTAAGAAAAGGAAAAAGGACAAAAGGTTGTCCCATTAAGGAAAAATTCTCAATTCGACTAACCGAGGAGGAGCTCGAGGCGATTTATGGGAAGAAACTCAGTCTAGTCCAGAATCAAAACGTATTTTCTTTCGTGAACTTTGATGAGAAAATGTGTCTTCTTGTTCAACCCAAAGAAAATGTAAGAGCCTTACAGAATTTCCAATTATATTTACAATCAGTTTTTTGTGGCAATAAAAAATGTAAACAATTTGAAAACGCCCTTATAGTTTTGGTTGGGTTTCCTTCCGGCCGTCATTCGTATTTTTTCCTGACGATGGGATTGGATAGGGTCAGATAGGATCCGATAGGATGGATAGGACGTATAGGATCATATAGGAGCAGATAGATTCAGATAGGATTAAATAGAATCGAATAGAACTAGACAGTAATAAATATAATTAAATAGAATCGGATAGGATCAGATAGAAACGAATGAAATCGGATAGGATCGTATAGGATCAGATAGAATCAGATAGGATTGAATAGAATCGAATAGAACCAGAAAGTATTGAATATAATAAAATAGGATCGGATAGGATCAGATAGGGTCGGATAGAGTAGGATAGGATCATTTATGATCAAAGAGAATCGGATAGGATAGAACCAGACGACAGTAATGAATA
>CAKNYM010042297.1:0-34028 GCA_932195095.1 Andricus curvator | reverse complement strand
CATCGAGCAAAAATCGGTAACTTTTTACACCAAAAACAGGTGGAAAAACTGGCACTTTTTCGCGAATTATAGAAAAATCGTATTTTTGTACATTTTTCGCTTGTTTTTTTTTGCATGCACATATTTTGAGTCTAATTACTTCTACTTCTTGTAACTTTTGCTCTTCATCTTCATCTTTATCTTCTCCTTCTTACAAATCTGGTTCACGATCTGAATATTGCTCTACGCATATATAAGAGGCATATGTTGCAAGATCTTTCTACATAATTAATGTCGCCTATTATGTTAGTCTAAATTTCTATTCATTTTTCAAATAATCCGTTAAGAGCGAGTAACAATGGTTACAAAGTTTTTTTTTATGCCGTTCTTTTTTTTACGTAAATTGATATAACGTTGAGTAATAAAGCGAAACAGCATAATTTTGGAAGTGTTTTTGTGCTTCACTGTGGTTGGTGCGTTGGAATGACTTCTGTACAGAAATAAGAAAAGATTCCAATTTCGCAGAATTCTAGTTATAATAAATGCAAAGTTATACTTAGGTAAGAATCTATATTTAATTACCTACTTTGAATTAATATTAATTTCTAGTACATGTGTTAGTAAAAAATTTTAAAAGTAAATATATAAAGTCAATGAAGTGATTAACTAAAATTAAGTTTTCAGTAATTGAATATACATTCAAATTATTTATTTTAATGATAATTGTAGACAACTGCACACATTAATTATTTTTGTCTTCTTCTTTGACTATAGTTTGTATAGTAGTAATTTTTGAAGTTTGAATGTAACTGTATTCAACTGAATTTATAAAAGGATAATTTTTCACATAATTATGTGTAAAAGAAAGTTCCAGAAAGATAATTTTCTAATTGAGTAATTACAATTTCCAAAATTGATTGTAACTTATTCTTGAAGTTAATTTGATTTGATAAGCAAAATAGGATTTCGTGATGTTGGGAAATTAGGTTAATTTTTGGTTAGGAAAAAGGATTAAAATTATATCAGTGGAGAATTTAAAAGAAAAATAGAAGCATGGAGGGATTTCTTGTGATAAAGTAAAGGCGTGAAGATCCAAAAGATGGGAGTGTAGCTTCTAGAGCTTTAATATTTTTACAAGAGATCTTTGTGTTACTTTCCTATAATCATGAGACTAATTTATTGATCTTATTTTCTAGAAAATTAACTTTGCCATTATGAAAAAGGTGGAGCTCAATTTCTACTTTTCTCTTGCTAGTTTTCTGTAAGGTACTTAGTTTTTTGTTAGTAGTTGTTCGAGTTTTCTTCTATTTGTTTTACAATATTTGTATTTTTTGCAATTAATAGAATCATAAAACTTTTGATTAAGATTTTACTATAAAACCTTCTGCTCATTCTTATTTTTTAAATCGTTTAAATGATTTTGTACCCATAATTGAATTTACAGCTGTACACAATATAATATATTTGAATTTGCTTGTGAAAAGATCGAACAAAGGACAGCAAACGCATATGTTTCAAAACTTAGGTTGTTAGCTGTGCCTGTGGTGTTGTTTATGTAATTTACTTTCATTTTTACTTTGTATGTTACTCGAGATATTGTCTTGTTAAGACTCAAATTTTACATGTTGATAATGCGATCGTAGCAATCTCTATTTGCGTTTAGTTTACTGATATTTTCTATAACTCATTGAATTTGAAATCGTAATGCTAAACTCAACTTAAAGAGTGACATTAGTCGAATATTTGTGAAAACTATTGATTCCTAAAAACAAAAACAAGAAATATAATGCTCCTCGAAAGTACGCTGGTTCCTAAACAGAAATACATATTTGGATTAGTATTAGTTAGCATGCACGATAGGGTAGAAGGAATTTTTTGAATATTAGTACTAACGCTAGTAAATGTTGTACTTAGAGTAAAGAAATAAAGTTTGTTCACAATATTTACTCACTTTGTATATTTTTTTTGCTTCTTTAATATGAAAATATTCGTAAATAGGGAAACGGTTTGTCATCAGTTGACAGATTATTGTTAAATGACAATATTAGTGTAGTATTTTTTTGTTTAGAATGGATATAATACTTTAGTAAATTTATATAATAGAAATTAATGTTTTTATTTAAAGGTGATTTATTAGGTGATTATTATTAGAACTAAACTTACTAATTACTTATTCTTAATCATTTAAATGTAAAATTTGAGGTCTTTTAATTGCAAATTTTACAGAAATTTGAAAATCTGAAGAAAAATTTATTGAACATTTTAACCTCAATTTTGGAATATCCAAGTATTTATTATTTGTACTAGTCTTTTTGTTTATTTTCTTTTGTTTAATTTAATTATCATATATGATTATAAAGTAACATATAGTGAGCTGTAATTTATTTTTATTTTTTTTTATAATTAAGGTTGGTAAAAGAGTGTATTTGTTTACGTCTATGTCCGTTATATTGGACAGTTCATCAATTCTTTGTTGGTGTTGAATTTCCATAGCAATTTTGTTTCAAGTCTGTAACTGGAGAGAGTACGAATTTTGATTAAAATTTGTCTAAAATATTACATTATTTTTACTGCTTAGAAAATTTATTTTTTGTTTTTTGATTTAATTTTTTCTTGAATATCAATATGTGATATTTTAAGTCTATTTATATGTACGGCCTTTGATGCTTTATCAATTTTAATTTTCCCGTTTCCATTTCCTAGTATTTCTAAAACTTCATGAGGGCCTGAATAATGATTGTCGAATTTTTTAATTTTTCCACCTTCTAGTAAAAATACTCTATATCCAACATTCAAATCTTGAGGGTTAATTTTTCTGTCGTAATATTGTTTAGATTTTTCTTTTGCTGCCATCAAATTTTGTCTTGCTACATTTTGCATTTCATGTAACCTTGTTATTAATTTTATTGTATAATCGTCGTATGTTTCGAGTTTTTCATGTGGTTGTGATGGTTCGCTTGATGGTGTGGTGCTATTTTTCCAAAAATTAACTCATATGGGGTATATTTTGTGCCTTCGTGTACACTTGTATTATAAGAGAATGTTGCTAATTCTAGCCATTCATCCCATTCTGAATTTTTATCAATAAATTTTTTAAGATATTCTGCTAATGAATGATGAGATCTTTCAAGTGATCCGTTTGATTGAGGGTGAAATGCAGTTGTTTTAAATTGTCGGATTCTAAATCCCTTCGCTAATTTTCTTAATAAATTACTTAGAAAATTTTGTCCTTGATCTGTTAATACTCCTTTCGGTGAACCATAAATGCATATAAATCTTTTAATAAATGCGTCGGCTATAGTAGTAGCTTGTTGATTTGGAAGGGGTATAGCTAATGAGTATTTTGTGAAATTATCTTGGATCGTCAAAATGTTCACATTACCAGATGTTGTTTTAGGAAGTGGACCAACTATGTCCATAGAAATTTTTTCAAACGCTGTACCGGGTGTATCAGTAATAACCATCGGGCTTTTTGTTTTTACGCGAACTAATTTTTTTAATTGACATTATAAGCATAATTGTATGTATTTTTGGATATCTAACTTCATGTTTTCCCAAAAATGTTTCTGTCTAATCCTGTTGTAAGTTTTTGTTACTCCTTTATGACCTCCTATTGCTGATGAGTGTGCTTCTTCAGATATCTTGTGTCTTTAGTGGGATATTGTGTTATTCCCAAGCAAATAATAACTTTTATATTTGATTCAGAAAATGATACCTGCAGTGTGTTTAACATTTCCTCCCATGGTATGTTATTAACATACGGTGTTTTTGTTATGCTGAATGACTTTAATTTTAATTTTTCTGCTATATTACGCAAGGAAAATATGCATAGTTTTATGTTTTTTAAAGTTTCTGTTAGATTATCTCTTATTTCTCCTTCAATAGGCTGTGCAATGTGAAATTGCTTACCTTTTTTAATTTCTTTCGCGAGTCCTTTTTGAAGTTTAGTAAATTTTGGCAATTGTTGTCGTTTTTCGAGAATGTTGGACCCAAAGTCACGAGGATGTCCTTCCGTGGTTGTAAAATATACATAATTATCTTTCCTCATGGACATTTTGTCACGCCATTCGACAATATTCTTATTTGGATTAAACGGGCCGGATAACGGGATTTCAATAGGGGGTGGTTCCGGGGGTGGACGATTATCTACTGATTCTATCGCCTTTAGATTTCCAAAATCATCTTGAAGTATTTGGTTTTCCTTTTCTTTTTTATTATCAGTATCGTGTTCTTTGTCAGTATCATTGATTTTATTATCGATATCGTTATTTAGATTATCATTATTAACATTTTCGTCATTAAATTTATCATTAGAATGATTTTCATTGTCATACTCAAAATCATAGTTTTCTTCATCAATATTATCTTCTTCAAAATTTTCTTCATCTTCTTGTTCATCTTCTTCTGATGCACTGGTGCTTAAATAATAATTTTTATCTTCATCTTCACTGGATTCTTGTATTTCTTCTTTATTAGATTTTCTTATTTTATATTTTTTAACTCTTTCTTTTAAATAATCAAAATATTCGGGATTGGAATCTGAATCTTCCATTGTTTCAGAATTTTTTATATTTTCTTTTCGAGGCCTACCTCTTTTTTTAACTGTAGGTGTATGGATTACTTTTTGTTTTTCGAGCATAACCTTGCGTGGTCTACCTCGCTTTTTAATTTCTAAATATTCTGACTCGAAATTATCTTTTTCGTTTTTCAGGCTTCCTCTTTTTTTGTTTTAAAAAACAGGGATTATTTTATGTGAGTCGAGTATAGCCTTACATGGTCTACCTCGCTTTCTAATTTCCAGATTTGTATTTTTAAATTCTTCTTTTGATTCTTCTTCCTGAGAATTTTCAGCAATGTTTTTATTTTCTGCTTCATAATTTTCATGTATTTCTGGATTCTTTTTTTTTAATTTACTTCTCGTTAACATAGTATTCCATTTTGATTCTTCTTGTTTATTTGAATTAATAATTTCATTTATTTCTCCATTGATATTTAATTTATTTAAAAGATTTGTAATTATTAAACTCATTTCTTTTAATATTCTTACATCTGGATTTTAAATGCTTTCATTAAAATCGTTAAATATATGCTCATAAGCAAGATCATAATTTTTCTTCATTGATGATTGTCTTGATTTTTTCCTATTTTTCTTAAAACTTGGATTTTTCTGTTCTTCTACGATAGGATTAATTTTATTCTCACAATTAATGTTTTTAAAACTTAAACTTGTACTACCACTTGGAGTCGATTCATTGTTAGTAATATTTATTTTGGTTTCAGTAATTTCGCTCTTTAATTCTTCTTTATTTAATATTTCTTCTCGATTTCGTATTTCTTTATTTAATAATTCTTTTTCATTTCTTATTTCTTGATTTATAATTTCTTCAGGGTTTTGTAATTTTTCATGTGATAATTCTTTTTCATTTCTTACTTCTTGATTTATAATTTCTTCAGGATTTCGTAATTCTTCATGTAATAATTCTTTTTCATTTCTCATTTCTTGATTTACAATTTCTTCCGGATATCGTATTTTTTGATTTAATAATTCTTTTTCATTTCTCATTTCTTGATTCACAATTTCTTCCGAATATCGTATTTTTTGATTTAATAATTCTTCAGTATTTCTCATTTCTTGATTCAATAATTCTTCTTGATTTCGTATTTCTTGATTCAATAATTCTTCAGTATTTCTCATTTCTTGATTCAATAATTCTTCTTGATTTCGTATTTCTTGATTCAATAATTCTCTATCATTTTTAATTTCTTGATTTAATAATTCTTTATCATTTCTTATTTCTTGATTTAAAATTTGTTCAGGATATCGTACTTCTTGATTTAATAATTCTTTTTCATTTCTTATTTCTTGATTTAAAATTTCTTCTTGATTTCGTATATCATGATTTAATAATTCTTTATCATTTCTTATTTCTTGATTTAATAATTCTTCTTCATTTCGTATTTCTTGATTTAAAATTTCTTCTTAATTTCGAATTTCTTGATTAACTAATTCTTCAGGTTTTCGTAACTCTTGATTTAATAATTCTTCAGGATTTCTTAAATATATATGATTTGCAATTAATACTTCAGTACCATTAATTTTCTCGATATTGTCTGTCGGATTTCTGGATAGAGCATCGGCATTCACGTTCATTTTGCCAGCTTTATAGATTACATCAAAATCGTACTCTGCTAATTTTAATTTCCACCTTGTTACACGAGAACAAGGGTCTTTGCAATTTTGAAACCACACTAATGGTTTATGATCGGTTACTAAGGTGAATTTTCTTCCGTACAAATAGGGTCGGAAATGAGTTACAGAAAAAACAATTGCTAAAGCTTCTTTTTCGTAGGTATCGAATTTTCGTTCGCTGTCGCTCAAAGATCGTGATGCATATGCTATTGGCTTATCTTTGCCAATCTTGCCTTGGGATGAAATGCCTGCGACTGCATAACCGGAAGCGTCGGTTGTTAAAACGAGAGGTTTAGTGAAATCAGGTCTTTGTAATAAAGGTTCTTTGCACAATTTATTTTTTAGTGTATCAAATGCTTTTTGTTGAGTTTCTGTCCATTTAAATTCTACATCTTTCTTTAATAATTTATTGAGTGGAGCTGCAATGTATTTCTAATTGTTTCTGTTCGTAGTTTATTTTTACGTTATTATTTTGAAAAAATTCTGTTCCTATAACGCCATCGTGATCAACTGGAACTTCATGGGGGATTATATTAAAAATTGTTGGAAATTCAAAAATATTTATTTTTATTTGACCAAGAGTGTATACTGGGTGTTCGTTAATTCCTGTCAATTTCAGACAATGTTGTTTATTTATTTTTATAAATGATTCGACTGATTTTTCTTTAATTAAATTTGGTCCAGCTCCTGTATCAATCATTAATCTTACGGGTTTTTTTTAACCGTTTGATGACAATGTTATATGTGGGATGGTATTGGCAACGCTCAAGTTGATTTTTGCTGTTTTTTGTTCCTTTATATCTTCAAAATTAGAATTGGATGCATTTGATTCTTGATTTAGGCCTTCCTCTGAGCAACCGGTCTGGGAAGGACATTGGAGTTTTCCGGATTTAATTGTTGTGGAGGATTTAATTGTCGAGGTTGTTCTTGTTCTTGATATTGATTATTATATTGTCTCTTACGGCAATCATTAATTATATGACCCGGTTCTTTGCAATAGTAGCATATTATTTTATCTTCTTGTATAAAATTAGGTTTAGACTGGTAATTATTTGGATGGTTAGGGTCGTTTCGAGAGTCATTTCTATTTCATTGTTGGCTGCGTGCCTGTTCTTTCCAAGGGGGTCTTTCGTCGCTGTATTTATTTTGAGTTTCTCGAGACTGGTATCGAGGGTTATTATTTGACCAATTGTTTTGTGATAAAAATCGATTGTTAGTTTGGTTTTGATTTTGAGAATAATTAGGAAAATTTTGTCTTCGATTTTGAGAATAATTAGGCAAAAATTGTCTTTGATTTTGAGAATAATTAGGTAAAAATTGTCTTTGATTTTGAGAATAATTAGGTAAAAATTGTCTTTGATTTTGATAATTATTAGGACTAAATTGTCTTCGATTTTCAAAATTATTGGGAGAAAATTGTCCTTGATTTTGAAAATTAATAGGAGAAAATTGTCTTTGATTTTGAAAATTATTGCGAAAAAATTGTCTTTGATTTTGGTTTGAAATTGATTTTGGGGTTGGTTGAAATTTGATAATTGTTCAATAAAACTTCTACATGTTGGTACATTCTGTTATTTCATCTATTTGAGGGTAGTTTGATCTTTTTCTTAGTTCTTTTGTTGCGGCAATTGATCTTTCTATTTACAACGCGCTGTTCATTGTTTCTGATAATTAAAGTGATTTTTCTACTCTAGTTTGAAGTTCTGTTCTTAAACCTCTAATAAAACAATCGACTGCGTCTTTTTCTAATTCTTCTATAAAATTGTCTTTTATTTTATTCACTTCTCCTGTCAAAATATTTTTATTTTTTGCTCTGTATGCGTCGCTGATTTTATCCGAGATTTCTTTTACTCTAGTTGCATATGAAAGTACTTTTTCGTTTTCCCATTGATAAATGTTACCCAATTCTCCCTGAAGTTGATAAACCGTTTTTATCGGTGCGTATACTGTTTTTAGTTTATTTATAAGTTCATCAATCGTATTGTAAGTGTACCCATATATGCATTTTCGGGCCTCCCCCGCAAGTTTACTTCTAAGCAGTTTAACTAGGTTTGCTTCCACTTCTATACCTGGTAGCATTCACCTTGCTTCTTCGCATGCTTCGACAAAATGACTAAAAGGGACGTTATTTGTTCCGTCGAATAATGGAATGACCTCCAGTGCATCTCTGAGTGAGACCTGTTGGTTTGGTTGAGTTTCTTGAAATTGTTGCTACCGAAATGGATTTGAGTTATTAAGATAATTTTCTTTATTTAATACCTCTTTCTGTGTATTGTCAATTATTGTTGAATTTGCTCTATTTTGATCGTCGATATTTATGTTAAAATTTGTGATAGTCACGTCGTTCAATGTATTGTTATCTAATGTTTCGTTTTGAAAGTTTTTTGAATTTGAAGAGAAAATTAAAGTTTTATCTTCCAAACCAGTATCAATTGAGGAATCTTTATTTATAGATTCAATTTCTGAAGTGATTTCCGACGTATCACTACTACCTGGTGCGTTAATTCTTGAATTGTTTTTAAAGTCTGAGTCTAAATCAGGTTTTGAAGTTTTTCGAATACTTATTGGAAGTTGTTGAGTATTCGCGATTATTTTTGCTAGTTGAGGATTTTGTGAAACTTGAAGGCGTGTTATTGCCTTGTCTGATTCAGAATTTTGGCCCGACATTTATGATTCTCATTATAAAAAATAATTTGAAATTAATTTTTTTAAGAATTCAAGAATTTTTTCAGAGTATATAAAATTTTTTAGAAATAATATGTTGGGGGTACAGGGCATAAACATAAATGGTACAAAGCATAAATATAAATAGTACAGGGCACAAACACAGATATTATAAATTCACATATATAAATGGTATAAGTACAATTCCTAAAATTAACAGGTTTTTTGCATTCCGTTGAGTTCCATGTGCTTTTTTGTTCTATTTACAAGAAAATATTTTTAAAATAAAACTGAATTTAATTTTCTTTTAATTCAAATAAAAATGTTGAATAAATTTTGATATTTTATTTCAAAATACTGAAAAAAAATTTTGTTGCTGAAATATAAAAGCAGAAAAAATTTGGTAGTTATCTCTGTTATCGGTAGTTTTTAGTTTCCGCGGCCGATGCACCAATTTTATAACGAGGTATGTTACGTCCTGAAAGGAACAAACTTACCTGTTAAAAATAATTAATTAAAAGGTTTTCTCGTTTTTGAACGAAATCTAGGATTTCGAAACAGGGATGAGAATAACTTCCGAAGGTTGAGATAACTACACAATAATCTACTAATTAAATGGAATACAATTGTACATATAATATTTGAGTTTATTAAATATAAGAAATTACAAAGTCAAAGAGAGATAGCTGATTTTAATTTGCTTTAAAGAAAGAGAAAGGATTTTGTTTTCTGAATTGACTTTAATTTTATTTGTTCTGTTTGCTTTTGTTTAAAAAAATGGTTGTTGCACTGGTAACTCTCGGGCAGCGAAACTCCTCATCCAGCTCTCCACCTTAAAATAAAGGAAGATCTTAATGACGAGTTTTTAAACGAAATTTAAGTATTGTGAGTTATTAGCTCAATGATTAAAACTTACCTAATATATATTCCAAATTGTTCTGCTTTAAACTCGTCAAGTAACTGTTTTGGGTTTACACTGGGACTTCTGATGATCCTTTGATAAACTGGTTTTTCCAAGTTTGGTTAAATTTCTCTTCTCGTTGAATAGAAGAAATTACTGGTATCGGTCCTCAGGTTTATTAGTTTAGTACGGCTACGTTGCTCGTCCTTCTGGTCGTTCACCGTTCCGATGGTTGACAATGAGGATTTTGTCAAAGGAGTGTATTAGGGAGCAGGTAGGCTCAGGTCCCCTGTTGTTACTTAGGCACTTAGGGTAATGGTCGTTGACAACAGAAGTTTGAAAAGAATCTTGGGTTTGATTTCACTGATTTTAAAGGATTTTGAAATTTACAATCGACTTCAGTTCGATTGGAATTTTCCGAAGCACAACACTGATTTTATTTTTATTTCTCAATTTGAAATTTCGACTACTTGGAAACCGTTTCCAAATAACCGGAATCTATCTGTATTTTTAATGTTTATTTGAGAATGTGCTCTAGGGCAGAGCTTCCGCCCGATTTGAAATTTGGAGATAGACTGATGTTCTGATTCTGATCCTGGGTTTATATGCAGGAGATTCCATTGTGGTAACAACCAAAAACTTGACAATCAAAAACTTGACGGCGAGGGGACGTATCAATTGAAATCAATTGATATCCAGGTGTCCATATCTGAAGGCGTAGTACATGAGGGTGCCGTTCCTTGAGTCCAAGGAACTGGTCATTGTGCCACCCTCTTTAATGTTTCTTGGCCGATTTTTATGAGCTGCGTTCGGAGATTTGTAGGCGAGAAGTCATTGTATTTAAACACTATATAGAAAAGTCAAGATTTCCAAACTGCGTGGTTAGTACTGCGGAGTTCAGACTATTGATTTTATCATGATGGATAAAAATTTATATGCCCGAGTTTGTGCGTTTTTATAAGTACATAATCCTTTTCTATCATAAGTAATAATATAAATTATAAGTATATATGTGGCAACTATTAATAATATAAGTATAAATAATATAGTTATATACGTCACAGGACGTGACAATATAAAGAATTCGCTAAATCCATTTGAATTCTGTGAAATCACTGAATTCAGAAATTTTAAGGAATTCAGGGAATTCTCGAGATTCAGTAATCTCGCGGAATTCATAGAATTAATGTGATTCACGGATTTCACGGAATTAACGGAATGAAAGGAATTCACGTAATTAACTCAATTCACGGAATTTATGGAATTCAGGGAATTCACGGAATTTAGGGTATTCACGGAATTCAGGAAATACACGGAATTTGGGGAATTCACAGAATACCCCTGAAGTCCGTCAAATCCATAAATTCTATGAATTCCCTGAGTTTCGTGAATTCCATAATTTCCCATGTATTCCACATATATATATGTATATATATATATATATATATATTCGGTTTTCGGTTTCGATTCCTTTGGAATAGAACCGAAGGGCCTATGACAAAGCCACCGAACGCGTCCTCGGGTTGCGGACAGAGGGTCCCTGTACCAAGGGTTTCTGCTGAATATGGTTACAATAATTAATAAGCAGTCGTGGACAATTGTCCAGGGATGGTCCCGAAGGAATAACTCCTAAGCGAAGGCGTAACAACCGAGCCGAAAGCTGAATGGCACCTGGGTTAGGTGTCTCAAACGGTGACTCTGGGATACCGGGCGACCTCTCAGAGTATCAGCCTTATACTTGCGCGCAGGGCTCTACAAGGATGGACTAACCCTTTCCCTAGCTGCTCGTGGGAACAACAATGAAACCAACAAAACACCAAAATGTTGTAGATACGGTTCAAGACAATCGAACGCGCAGAGCACCCGACAATGGGTCGGCAAACAATGCCGATCAGCCTAGAGTTCGGGGTGCTGAAAATAATTTATATGGAAACACGACGACGAACCGGCGAAACTCCCACATTGAGTGGACGGATCAACTCAGGGATGACGTGCTAGACTGCTACGATGCCATCATTATCCCTGTTCGCGGAGGCTTTATGGCGCGTATGCACACTCTGTGGTGCCAGAAACACCCAGAGCTTCAGCACGTTTCGCATCAGTCTTTGCGAAATCAAGCCGTCAACTTCTGGAAAAATGGATATGTATGCAGAGCGCTTCCCAACCGCTGCTTGATCAAGCTGCAGACGAAGATGAGGAAGCGACATTGAGACCAACCGCAGAAAGCAGGCACCTTCTGAGAGATGATCGCAATTTCATTACAAGAAGGAACATTATCATGCAAGTTCCTCCTAAGCCCCAAGATCTGGCTGAAATGAATGCCTCCCTTCGTGGAGATATCTCGCAAGAGTCCGACCTCTGGACCATAAATTGCTCAGTTCATACTGCTGCGAGAGCTTTGGCTGATTCAAATCGAAGGCTGAAACCGACGATGGATCAAAAGACCAAAAGACGCTTGCATCAACTGAACAAGAAGATTGGATGGGCAAGACAGAATGCGTCCCGTGTGCAACGTGTGATTGACTACATAACACCTGGTAGACCGTTTACGGCAAGGGTTCGAAAGTTCGCCCAAGAACTAAGGATCTTGAATCACACACTAAACAAGTCAAAGCTGCTGACAATTAAGCAGCATATTGTTGACAAAATACGGCTGTTATCTGACGCAAGGAGGAGAATACAGAAGAGGGAGAGACGGATCAGGGAGAATCAACAGTTTCTCGCTGACCTATCGCGCCTCTTAAGCGATCTACCTGTTTCTGTAAAAAATCCACACAAGCCCAAGGAGGTAGAGAGTTTTTGGAGAGAGGTGTACAAGATCCCGAAAACACTAGAGTTGAAGGAAGATACTGACAATATCATCCGCTTTAAGGAGTTTTGCGACAACCTCATAAAATCTGAGAAGGAATGTCCATCAATCACTGCCGAAGAGGTGAAAAAATCACTAAGAGGCACGAAAAACTTTTCCGCTGCTGGACTATATTGTATCAAGAACTTTCGGTGGAAGAAGTTTACTTTTACACACCAACATTTGGCCCGCATATTCACCTCATATTTAAAGTCGGAGACGCCCATTCCGCACTGGCTGGTGTTAGGACGCACCATACTCATGCCCAAAAAAGGCAACTTGTCCAACCCAGAGAATTACAGGCCAATAACTTGTTTGAACACGCTGTATAAGATCTTTACAGTTGTCCTAAACAAGAGGATTGTTCGACGAATTGAGCCTGTATGGCGAGAGATGTACGAACAGCGTGGCTCAAAAAAAGGTGTTGCAGGCTGTCGAGAGAACCTACTAATTGACAGGTGTGTCTGTAAAGACGCTGCAGCCCATCGGCGCGTCCTGTCAGTGGCCTGGATTGACTACCGGAAAGCTTTCGATTCAACCTCTCATAGACTTATCATCTGTCTGTTGGAAAGCTTGAAGCTACATCCACACATAGTGAGATGAATAGAGAGATTGATGCCTCTTTGGAAAACTGGATTCACTATCTCATCTAGAAATTATCGTGTGACAGCGAACAACGTCACCTTCCAGAGGGGCGTCTTTCAAGGTGATACCATGAGCCCTTTGCTTTTTTGTATCACACTTCTGCCTCTATTTATCGCACTACGAAATTCTCCTGGATACCTCTGTGGCGACACTAATCAGCGCGAGCATAAGGTCACTTATGTATTCTATATGGATGACCTGAAGATCTATGTCTCGGGTAAAAGCAAACTTCAAGCTGCTATAAATATTGTCAAGAACTACACAGGAGAGATTGGGATGGACTTTGGCTTGGACAAGTGTGCCAAAATTCATCTGTAAAAGGAAAGATTACTGGCGTTCCCAAGGAGCCTGAGCTTGTGGATATAAGTGTTATCAGACATCTTAATACTGGAGAGACCTATACATACCTGGGCGTGCCTCAAAACCGCATTCAGGACGTAACATCAGTGAAGGAATCTCTCCGAAGCAGATACAAGCATCTTCTACGACAGATTTGGTCTTCCAATCTGTCGGCGTTGAATAAGGTATCTGCGACTAACATGCTTGCCGTCCCGATTCTACTCTACTCGTGGGGGGTAGTTCAATGGACCAAGAACGAGCTTAAGGCCCTTGATGTCATTACACGTAAGATCATGCATGTGCATAAAAGCTTGCATATCAATTCGTCAGTTCCGCGATTATATATTTCACGCCGTCAAGGCGGAAGCGGACTTCTGAATCTCCAGTGTCTTCATAACAGGATTGTTCTAAGTACAGCTTACATCGTTGCGAATGGCAGAGATCCTCTCCTACAGATGTTCAGGAACCACGAGATGATTGGCGAAGGAGCGTCCCTTTACAAAGCCGCGGAGCAAGCGGCCGAGACCCTTGGCCTGAATTTTAACATCAGAAGTGAGGAAAGTGCATTACTTCATCTAGATGCTTCACTTCTAAAAACCAAAGTGAAGAAAGCAGAGGTTGAAAATTTTCACCAGGAGCTACTCGACAAGAAAATGCACGGAAACTTTCACAAAAAGGTGCAGAGCGTGTCATGCATACGCTGAGTACCTAGAACACATAGTACCAGGGTGTCCGACCCACGCGGGAACGACGTATATCTACAGACATAATGCGGCCCTAAGAGTGCTTGATTACCATCTTTGTCGCTCTTACGGTGTTGGCCGCGACCCTGCCCTGCCGAACGCTCCAAGGGAGATAGAGTCGATTGTCCGAAACGAGAAGTGCCAAATTTTCTGGAACTACGATTTTCGGGCAGCAGTCTCCGTTGCGCACTCGAAGCCTGACATTGTTCTCCAAGACTTCGAGAAACGAACTATATTCGTGATCGAATTCTCGGCTCCGTCCGAATACAACATCACTGCAAAGGAGAAAGAAAAAGAGGAGAGGTATCAAGACCTTAAAAGAGAGCTACAACGACTGTACCCAAAATATTAGGTACAAGTAATTGTCCTTGTGAGAGGTGCTCTCGGAGGTGCGAAACTTTCACTGGTTCGTAACCTTAAAGTCATACCCGCGTGCCAAAAATATGCCAAGCCACTTGCGAGATGGATGCAGAAAGCTGTCATCCTTGGGTCGCTTCGTGTCCTCAAGACACACGAGGGTTTCGCCGGCCTGTCGTTGTGATTTCGTCGTTGTCTATCAACACCCATCTCACGGTTGTGAGACGTGGCCGTGGGTGTGATTTACCGCGGTGCTACTGGGGCTATTGACATTTTTTGGATGGCATTTGCTCTTAGTGGGACCCTGCGGTGGTTGTTTAACATTTTTTTTAATTATGTGTATCGTGAATGCTGCGAATTTCAAGAGAATCACAAAATTCAAGGATATCAGGGAAAGCATAGAATTTATGGATTTCACAGAATTTACGGATATTCTGTAAATTCCCTAAATTCCGCGAAATCCCTGATTTCCGTGCATTCCATGAATTCCTTGAATTCTATCAATTTGGGAATCACTTACTTCGAAGAATTCACGAAATTCCGCCATTTCCTTGAATTCCTCGAATACCCTGAATTCACAACATATAAGGAATTCACGGAATCCTTGAATTCCTTGAATTTTGCGAATTGCTTGAATTACGTGAATTCCTTGAATTCCGTGAAATCCTTGAATTCCGGGAATTGCCTGAATTCCGTGAATTTTCCCGAATTCCACGAATTCAATGAATTCCTTGAATTCCATTAATTGCGTGAATTCCATGAATTCCGTGAATTCCATGAATTCCGTGAATTCCATGAATTCCGTGAATTCTATGAATTCCGTGAATTCCATGAATTACGTGAATTCCATGAATTCCGTGCATTCCATGATTCCCTTGAATTCCATGAATTCCTTGAAATCCGTTATTTCCTTGAATTCCCTGAATTCACGACATATAAAGAATTCGCGGAATCCATTTGAATTCTGTGAAATCACGGAATTCAGGAATTTTAAGGAATTCAGGGAATTCTCAAAATTCAGTAATCTGGCGGAATTCAAGGGATTCACTGAATTCATGGAATTAATGTGATTCACAGATTTCACGGAATTAACGAAATTCACGTAATTAACGCAATTCACGGAATTTAAGGAATTCAGGGAATTCACGGAATGTAGGGTATTCACGGAATTCAGGGTATTCACGGAATGCAGGGAATACACGGATTTCTCGGAATTCACAGAATACCCATGAATTCCGTCAAATCCATAATCTCGATGAATTCCCTGAATTCCTTGAATTCTGTAAATTCCCTGCATTTGGTGATTTCCGTGTATTCCATTTGTATCGTGAATTCTGTGGAATTCATGAAATTCACGGAATTCATGAAATTCAGGAAATTTATGAAATGCAGAGAATTCGTGTAATTCACAGAATTCAAGGAATTCAGGGAAATCACGGATTCCAGGAAATTCACGAAATTCAGGGAAGAGCTGTATCTAAAATTAACGGCAAGAACTATTACGTGTCAATGATCGATGAATTCACTCATTACGTTGTAAAGTCTTTAATTTAATTTAAGTCCAAAGTTTTCTCAGTTTTTAAAGATTTTGTGGCAAAGAGCGAGGCTGATTTTAATTTGAAAAATGTGAATTTGTATTGCGATAATGGTAGAGAATATTTATCGAATAAAATGAAAACTATTGCGTACAAAAGGAAATTACTTATCATTTGACTGTTCCGCGAACTCCTCAGTTAAATAGTGTGGCGGAAAGAATGAACCGAACGACAAATGAAAAAGCACGCGCAATGATAAACGGTGCAGTTTTGGGAAAAGAGTTTTGGGGAGAAGCGGTTGTCACTGCTAACTATTTAATTAACTTGAATCCCACAAAAGCTCTATGTAGATAAAACCCCACTCACGAAATTCCGTTATTTTCTTGAATTCCTTGCATACCAGATTTCAAGGAATTCACGGAATTCCAGCGAATCATGAAATTCAAGGAATTAGCGGACTCCTTTAATTCCCTGAATTCCTTGAATTCCGTTCGATTGCACAACAATAGGGACCTCGGGGATCAAGGAGGGTCGCGTGCTTTTGACGCCGACTTTAGATGAAGCGTCTATATTGAACGAAATTCGGTGAGCAATAGACTAAATATTTTCTATGTGCCTAGACAATAGACACTTCGTTTATTGAATTGCAAAAATTGGTTACCTTCACGTGGTGCATGTTCACAAAATGGCGCTCATTATGGGGTGGGGCCTGATTACAATATGGCGCTCATTTGGGGAGTGAAGACTAATTACAATATGGCTGTAATTAGGGCGGGGGGGGCTACCTAATTAATCGAATGGATGATTCCTAGCTGGAAAATGGGAGGGGGCCCCACCCCCCCCCTGTGTGAATCTGCGATGTCACCCCCCCTGTGTGAATCTGCGATGTTTCATGAATGTAAACGTTATACCTCAAAGAGGGGAGGGGCCCAACCCCCTCTCTGTTAGTCTAAGAGTAGGGGACAATTTGGAGAAGGAGACAACTGATTACAATGCAAATTGATTATCTTAAACTTATTTTCTATTAAGGTTGGGAAAGAGTGTAAAAATAACAACACATTTACAATTACTGAAAGGTATGTATAATATTTAATTCACTAATTAAAGTAAAAAATTATCCTAAACTATTTTAAGTGACAGGTAGTAAATATACACATTTTTGAATTATAATTCCATGTCTGTTTTTATTAAATTTCCAACAAAATGCATTTAATTATGTACGTGTAGTAAAAATAAGTTCAACCTCCCCAACAATGTATGAAGTTAAGATGGTTGTCAGTTCCATAAAAACGATTTCAAAATATAATTCGACGAATTCCTTCTAAAGTTTTGTTTGTACCTGACTTTTGAAGTATGCAGATTTGAACCTAATAATCTGAATGATTAACTCCTCATTCGGTGATTTTATGTTTTTCGAGACTAAATAATTGACAATCGTTTCAATTAAATAATCTTTACATGCTTCTACGTTTTTCAATAGTCGTTCAATCCTCATGAACCTTTCATCTACACACACAATAACATTTTTTAGTTCTTTTAAACTAGAATTCTGAAGAACTATTTCAGGAATATATAGCTTTTTCTTCTTGGCCTCAACCTCACCCTGCTGCGTGTCATTGTTAGTCTCGTCGTTGCGTTCCTTGCCGTCCCTCAGAAGTACCGCTTTGTTGCTGTGAGCTGTCGTAAATGCCAGTGTGTATTTGCCCAATTCAATGGTTTGCAGGTATAAAGGTGAATTCCCGAAACAGAAGTATGATTCTATTATATCCATATGTTGTTGGCGTTTGGCTAAGTAGCAGAGTCGAAGGTGATACCGTTGCCTGAATTGTTCAAAATTTCAATGACTCGTTGAAATTTCCCATGTTATTGAACCTCTAGTACAATTAGAACTTGGGTTTGATTTATGTTTGGTGTTTCCGGAACAGTTTAATTAGTCTGAGTGTCAGACAACACTTCGATAGTTTGAGTTGCCGTGGACTTTGAAAAATCAAAGACCGGCGAGGATTCTATCTCTACTGAATCAGTGTTAACTTGCGACATAGGGGCTCGGTTAGATATAATAACTCAACTAATTTGACGTGGTGCGATGCGTCGGTTTATGTACGTAAAATATATGAGGAATGGGGGGGTGCATTGTTTGGTAGGGGGAGAGCCATATTTTGTGAGCGTGGGAATAACCGTTATGCCATGCATGTAAATAAAACCAGTTTTTTAACAGGCAAAAAAGGATAGAAGTATGCGTTTCGTAGAAATCACACAAAAGAACACGTGCTTCATATAAATCATACAAAAGCATTCGTATTTCCTGGAAATTCCACAAAAGAATACGCATTTCCTACAAATCTCACAAAAGAATCCCCATATCATGTAATTAACAAATATAAAAAATGTTTAAAAATTGTATGCATGGAAATAAACAAAGAAAAATTCTGATCATAACTATTTTAGTGCGAACACTTTATCATAAAAGGAGAACTTTTCCTAGGTCATTTATAAATCTAATAAATAAATCTGTAATTAATCTGCAACACTATTCTTGTACGAGGGAAAAATGTTTAAAATGAACATTCTTTTTTTTGTCTGCTGGTTCATAAGTATAGTAAAGGCTTAAACCGGTTTATTGCAGTTTATTTTGTATAAACCGATTTTTCAGGTATAAAACAGGTTTCAACATGCTGGAAATGAAAACATTAATAAAAAAAAAACAAATTTTTCAAGGGAAGGCTTTACTACAAAACTAATTTTTTTTTCATCTGAATGATGTTCCGAACCAATTTCTAGAAAGATGCTAAAAAATTAAATATAATTTAGGGAGAACCCGTTTCCAAACAAAGTTCTAAAAAAGAAGACAAACTTCAATGAAATTTCCAGAAGGAATTTAAAAATATTTTTTGAAACAAATTTTGCAATCAATAAAAAAAAAATCTTCTGTTTTTACCAAATTTTTTGTTAATGTAAAGAATTCTTGCATTTTTTAAATCTCTATATATACTTAATATAGTATAATATAAAACTTAATAATATACAACTAGCTATACTTGATGTTAGTTTTACAGGAAATTCAGATATTAATCCAAGCAAAAAAAATTTTAAGGGAAGGTTTACCACAAAAGCTATTTTTTTCATCCAAATAATGTTCTATAAAAATGTATGCCAAAAATTAAATATAATTTATGGAAAACACGTTTCCAAACAAAGTTCCTAAAAATAAAACTTCAATGTATGTATGTATGTATTTATTCTCTCCATTTTACGGGTTTTAGGGCCTCCACTCCCTTTACAGTACGTTACAAAACCACTTATACTACCTTAATAATACTTACTATCTACATAATAATATTCTACTTATATTAACTTATATGCTATCGCTTTGTCTTAACAAAATTACTCTCGAGATTTGCTGACTATTGAGTTTCCTGGGCTTCCGTTTCCTCTTACCATTTCCGTCAAATGATTTAAAAATTTTATTTACTTTTCTGTCCTTCTATAGGAGTGCGCGATTGGCCTTTCCCTACTACATGCCCCTTACTTTCTCTCATTTCTTCCAGTATCATTATCTAGCTTGCCCCTTGTCCACTTCCATCCAAGATCCGCCTTATCCTGTCATCCAAACTCTCACCACCTGTTTCCTCCCTCGCACATCTCTCTAAAACATGCCCCCATGATTCTATGTCGTAATAACAGACTCTACATCTCCTTTCCTCTTCATCCATCCAGTACCTACACTCTCTCATTCCTTCTCCCATCCTAAATCGTATAACGTGGTTCCATTTACCCTCCTTTTTAACCTTTCTTCAATATTCTGGTTCTCCTTCAGCCTTCACTACCTTATACCACCTGTTATACTTAGATGCCACGATTTTTTTCCATCTTTTCTCCCCCTCCCTAATTATCAGTTCATTCTCTAACTCTTTCCATACTCTGACATCTGCTTATATGTCCTGGACAGCTCCAGCGCACACCCATTACCCATCTTAAGAATCTCTTCTGCATGCTTTCCACCCTCTTGTGCTCTTTCCATCCCCAGATCTCCGCTCCGTAACTTAAGACTGACCACACCAACGCATCAAAAATCCACAGTCTCATCTCCCAGTCATCTTTGAACCTTCTCTTCCCCGTTCCCCACACCTGCCCCATTACTTTAGTCGCACATTCTATCCTTCTTCTCACCTCTAGTTCAACTCCTCCTTTCTACTCAAACCAGAAGCCTAGGTAACTAAATTCCTCGACATGTTCCACTTTCTCCCCGTACATCTTCCAATCATATTCTACCTTTGTCCTTCTCTCCCTAAAAATCATCACCTTCTTCTTATTTACATTAACCTTTAAGTCTTTAATTCTCACATAATTCTCAAACACTCTCATTATGAGACTCATCCCTCTCTCGTCATCCGCTAATAAGACTATATCGTCTGCAGACGCTAAGGAATATACCTTGCTATTTCCCAAAACCGTTCCCCCTTTTAATTTCTTCTCCAGTTTCTCACTAGATAATTCAGTATGTAGATGTTGTCTACTATTCTCATCCCTTTCCTGAAGCCCGTCTTATTGTGTGGAATAATCCCTTTCTCTTCCACCTCCCTTTCTAATTTCTTTCTGAGAATATCCGTATATATTTTGTAGCCCACCGACATAAGTGTGATTCCCCTATACTTCTTCACCTTTTTGCAATCTCCTTTCTTAATTGTCGGCACAACCAACCCTGTCCTCCACTCCTCAGGCTATCCCTCTCCTCTCCAAACCTTTTTGCATACGACCCACATTTCCTTTCTCACCCCTTCTCCTCCAAACCTCAAAGCCTCGTTCTCAATATCGTCCTCACCTGTTGCCTTGTTTCTTTTAAGTCTCCCTATCGTTCTATTCACTTCATCCCTACTTATCCCGTTATTGCTATCATCTTCCCTTTCTATTACCTTCCTCTTTTCACTTAACACCTTTTTTCCACTCCTCCCAACAGTCGCTTAAAGTACAGGGTCCACTCATTCATCTCGAATTCCTCATTGATGCCCTTCCTTTCTCCTCGTTCCCTATTGATCACATCCCATTACTATTATATTCCTGTTTCCCTATTTCCCCTTTTCTTCACATTTTTACATTTTCCTTCATTTTATCTTCACTCTCCTTACATTCTGCGTTCCACCATCCCCTCTTCATTCCCTCCTCCTCTCCTCTTGGCCTTAACTCTTCTTTGATCCTCTCTGTTAGTTCTTTTAGCTTTTCAAGGCGCGCGTCCACGTCTTCCCCTTCCAGTCCTCTAATATCCTCGTTCTCCATTCTTTCTTTAAATTCTCTCAATTTATCCTTCCCCCATCTACCCATTTTTACTTTCCTTTTGCCAGTTCTTTCCCTTGTTTCGCTATGCCGCTTCCATCCTGAGCATTACCATGTCGCTATTAGCGGGAAATGTTCTGAGCCTATTACATTACCTACTTCCACTTTATCCATTCCCTTCCTTATTCTTTCTTCTGCTATAATGTAATCTATCACTCTCTCCCCTCTCCCTATAAAAGTCACGTCCCCATCTTCATCTCCCCTTGTATTTCCATTGCAGATAAACCACCCCTCCTCTCATAATAGGTTCAAAAGAGTTTTACCCTCCCGATCTATCTCCCTGTGCTTGGAATTTCTTTGGAAAGTTTCGCTTTTTTCATCCCATATCTCCCCTCCCCCTAACTCTCCTGTCCACGCGTTTAAGTCTCCTCCTATGAAGACCAACTCTTCATTCCTTTCCTCCATCCATTCCCTTGATACTCTCCATCCTTCCTCTTCTCCTCTCCTTCTATACGCAGAAACGATCACCACTCTCTCTTTTCTTACCTTTATTCTCCTCACCATCACGCCCTCCAGCTTTTCTTCTCGCTCTTCTACTCTTTCATTTCCATCAGCTCTTTTTTAACCCCTGACACCATGCCTCCCATCGCTCTTCCCTTCTCATGTTCTTTCTTTGCTTCTTGCATTGTTTACACATACCCCTTCGGCAACTTTCGGTTCAGGCCCTTCTAATCCTTTTCATCCACCCACGTTTCACTCAGCATTACCACGTCCCATTTTCCAATAACCTCACAAAGCCCCTTGTTCTTGTTTTTTAGCCCTGACACATTCCAGAAAGCCACACTCACTCCTCTCTTTTTGTCCTTCCCTCTCCTCCATCCCGTGCTCAGTTTTTCTCCTCTGGTGGAAACCCCGCCCCGTCTCTCCTACTCTCATCACCTTCGTTCACCCTTCTCTCAAGTATTGTTCTCTCTGCTCTCAGCTCTTCTCTCTCTTTGTCCCAGATCCACTTTATCCCATTCATCCACAACCTGTCTTTCCCTATCCAAACATTACCCCGTTCCTCCTCTCTATCCATGTTCTCCGTTCGATCATCAACTTCCTCTTTCTCTCTCTAAATGTCAGGTCCTCTTGAATTCCTTCATTCCTACCCCTTAGTACCCTTTTCCTTTCCATAATTTCTCTCTTCTCCTTCTCGCTTCCCACTATTACTATGAGCACACCTGTGTTCCCTTCTGTATTTCTCCCTAGTACCTTCACCGCCTCCACTCTCAACTGAGCCCCAATATCATTCATCAGCTTCTCCACTTCTTCCTTTCCAAAGTCGCTTTCTACTGTCATTCCTTTAATTGCTATGTTTCACTTTCTTTTCGCTTTCTCTTCTCCTTCTAGTCTACTTCAAGGCTATTCGCCCCTGACCTCCTTTCAGGTGGTGTTCACTGCCTAATATTCTTGAGTGCTTTCTAATTTCCCCCTTCCTCATCTAACTGCTCTCTAACCCTTTCATTATCCTCCGACTTCTCCCCTTCGCTAGCATTGGCCAATCGAAACGTCCGCTTCGAATCAGAGTTAAAGAACATAAAAATAACATCAGATTAGATCAAAAATATCATAAAGCTCATCAGATTAGATCAAAAATATCATAAAGCTATAAGTCAACGCTTAACACAAGAACACCGAGGTGACTTTAGTTTCATAAAATGGAATGAGGTAGAAATTTTGCATATTGAAACTAATGGTTATAAACGTGCTTTTGCTGAGATGGTTTTTATTAAAAAATACGGTGAAACTTGTATGATTTTAGTTACCGATTTAGATTATTTTAATAGTTCTTATAATAACATAGTTGAATTTATAACTAAATAAAAACATTCTCTAAATTCATCTCAAACATCAATACCCCAAACTTAAATTATAAGAAATATATAATTGAGAAAAGAACTGTTACAAAAATAATACTATAGAAATTATTACTGATGTTCACGCTTCTTGCACCTAAGTATTCGCTTTCCGATGTGTTGCATTGTAATTCTTAATGTGTGCGTTCACGAAGGTTCCAAGATGGAGACGGGGTATACCTGCTCCGTCTTCACAAAACATTTTTTTTTAATCTTTTAACCATAATTTTAACAATAGTTTCATTACAAGAACAAAATATTCAAATCATTTTACAGGTATGAAATCAGTTTCTTACTCTTTGTATTAAATGTACTGTTTTGTATTTCACGTATTTCGAACTTAACCTAATTATATGTTTCCTAGCACTATCCATAAAATGTATACTTTTTTAAAAATATATGGAACTCACACATAAAGAAATTCACGCGGAAGTTCTAAAACTGTTTTATGTTATTCTCCTCTTATATTTTGATACTTTTTGTTATTAAATTATATTGCTTTTTTGTATAATTTTAATCATTTTTTATGCAGATCTGATGAGGGAAACCAGCTGGGTTTTCGAAACGTAATCGATTCGTGATTATTCAAATAAATTTTAACTATTAGTCTGGAAGATGTCGTTTTTATTAGGTTCTATCCTAAGTTTCTAAATTATAAATTTCCCAGACGTAAAGGATGGGAAGGATGGAATATCTCTATCTCTTTCTATCCATACGTTTCTATCTTTTTGAATCATTTCACTTCCAGTGGGGATGTTCGACGATATTCCATTAGATTTTGTTTCAGGCTGAATAGAGGAAAAATGACAAGTATATAAAAATTTAACTAAAATATCCATTTCTGAAATTCTAATTGCTGCCAGGACAGTTTTTAACAACACTGTATTTTCATTTAATCACAAATACTTACCGCTAATCTCATTTTAGAAGATATTGAAAGTAGAGCGTTATCAAAACAAAGTTTAAAACCACTTCTCTATGTAAAAAGTATGTTGATGACATTTTAACTGCCGTTTCTACAGATAAAATTCAAGAATTAATTAATAACTTCAACAGTATTTTACAGCACTCAACAGTCAACTTTACAGCTGACCTTTAAATCAAAAAGTAACAGTACTCTTAATTATTGAGATTTGTCCATTACAAAAACTTAAACTCGAGATTTAGTTACCAATTGGGATAAAAAACGTTCATATTGAAGTCAATATTGAAATCAGACATGCACAGCTATGAGAAATTACCTTCGCAAACACATAGTCTGCTTCCATTTTCATTTCTTCTGAATAGCAGGAGTAGTGGTAGAGTCGAGCGGTGATCAATTTTCTAGTGACGTCGCCTAGCCTCGTATAACAAAGTTATAAACCCCCGCACACATACGGCCCTACGGGCCATGGCAGAGTGGGGAGAAGCCCCAAGCCAGGGTCTAATACTCAAATCAGTCTTATGCTGTCTGCACTCACTAGCTGTGGTTAATGGCTACCTAATCCCTTTACGTCATCGATCGGTTTTCCAACGTCATCGCACCTCCAGGAGATCCAAATCAACCTGACGCTATATGGCAACAATACAACCTGCTCTCAGGCTACGTAACTTTTTCGAGCTTTAACATCTATTATGGGCCAGTAGGCCCCCCTTCACTAATTTGGCGCCCAACGAAACTTTCCACAATTCCTGTTTTTCCAAACTTCCATAAGGGGGTTGGCCATAACTGGAAGTTCCAAATTTCCTCCGAGTCGAGAACGCATATTTTTAATAATGAAATTTAACATCGTTTTGTGTACGCGTGTGCCATGAAGAAAGGAACTTTTCTTAATTTGGTGATAATGAAAAATAATTTTATCTTTGAATTTGAAAATTGTGTATCTGTTAGAAAAAAATTGTGGGTAAGAACTTTGTCTCATTAAAACGTTAATGGACACCTACCATTTGAAAACTCCACGATCGACAATAAAAATAAAAATAACAGATTCTGATGAAGAATTAGAAAGGAAAGAAAGAAAAAAAAATTAGAATGAAATAGATGCAAAATTGCGGGAGGCGGTACAGCCAAATCATACGACAAGTGCAATCCCTAGAACCACAATGCAAACACACATACAAACAATTGGCATACTCTCTCCCAATGCAGAAAATACATTAGGCAACTAGCGAGTTGTAGATGAGCATAGATTTAGATTAGAACATCAGGAACTAGAGATGAATAAAATAGATAAAGAAATTGAAGCAAAAAGAAAAAAACTCACAAGGTATAAAAGGGACAAAGAGCGATTAGACTGCAGTCGTCTAAAGAGAGATGAAAGCCTTAGGAAGGAAAGAGAAAGGGCAGAAAAAGCTAGAGTAGGTCAGGACAGATTACGAAAAGAAATAGAAAGACATGAAAAAAATATACAAGAATATCGGGAAATTCTTGAAAAACCCGAAAATTCGTTAACGTGGAAAAAGCCGACCGATTCACCACCACTTTACCTCGTTCGAGTCCTTGCCCCACGAACTTGTTTTGCCTAAATTGTCACTCCCGTCAATAATTATACTTATAGTCCTAATTGAGAGATTTTTTTCTGAGTGTGTGAATTAGATTTAATGCAATAACCCATGAGAAAGAGGATTATACTCCACGCTGACCATAATTGATATTCGCCGCAGACATCAATCTTGTGTAAGACCAAACCAAAATTGGGATTTTCTGATGGACTTTATCTTTCTCCATCTCAGCAGTCCAACTCCCTAAGTTCCTCCTTGGTATAGTGTATCGCGCTATACCCGGCGTCCGACTCATAAAATACCCGCAAAAAGAAAATTTCCCAAATTCTCAAATAATCCTAGGAATCCCTTTTCAAAGCTGAGATGAGAGCATGTCAAATCAGTGATACACTCAATCCATATTTCATGAATTTTTATACCATTTTCTATGAACCTTGTGAAAATTATTGAATTTATTTCCAATGCTATATCCATTTTTTATTCATTGATACTTATATTTTGTGCTGGTTATACAATTATCTGAAAATGTATGTGTTCCCGATACTGAAAAAACGAGTTTTGATATTCCGCGAGTGAAAAATTTCGTAAAATCGTTATATCGGGAATAGGAAACTTTAAAATTTCCAAAAATATAGGTAAAATTCTGGGTTGAAAATCATGCTATGTCATGTTCGCGCAAAAATTCATCAATTTTCCAGCGGAAAGCGGTCGAAGAGAACACGCTAACCTAGTCAGATGAGGGGGGCGGAAGCCGCTATCAAGCGTAAAGTCCAACCTTCTCTCGTCTCGTTTGTTTCCCTTCACAAAAATAGCTTTAAATTCGAGTCTCAATGACGGATAATAGTACAGCGAAGATGCGACAAGTTTTTGTATAAAAAGGTTAAGAAGAAATTGTATTTAAAAGTGACTACGATTTCAAGTTCTCGCGTGGTAATTTAGAAAACACGTAAGGTCAAAGTCAAGGATATTTATGATACACCATTATAGCCCGAATCCTTGCGCACTTGATAAATAGAAATACGAAATAAAGATACGTGTTGACAGCTATTAAATGAACTTAAGATCGGAAAAGATATTTAAAAATATGGGAAATCTCATTGATATAATAAACCTAGAAAATAAGGAAGATCAAGTAGAGGTAGAGCAGGATAATATAGTAATTATAGATAATTATTCAGATAATGGCGAAGGACAATTAGATGAGGAGGGAGACGTATTGGAAATAATAAACAGAATGAAATATGAAATCCCACGATTATAAAATTTATCAACCTTAATCGCGAATATAAGTGGCAAATGGCGAAAAATTGGACATTACTGGACAAGTGATTATACCAGTCAAAATCGGGCACGTAACGAAAGTAATATTGTTTAGATTGGTCCCCGATTTGAGATCTGTAGGAATTATAGGTCACGACATGTTAGTCAATATCGGAATAAAATTAAATTTTGAAAAACAGATATGGTGGCTTCCAGAAAAGGCATATATTTGTTATTAAATGAAGGCACAGCCAAAATCTTAACAAAAACCGATAAAAAATAGTTACTCTAGAGAAATGAAAAATGTTGGTATTTAAACGAGCGATTCCCAAAATGTGAAGGATAAAAATACTATAGGAATAAATAAGTCTAACAAAAATTTCGGAAGAAAAAATGCAGACATTTAACCAAAATTCAGAGGAAAAATTAGGTTCAGGGCCAATTAAGATGATTCTATAAAATCTCCAGCTCCATGAGTCAAAATGCGAGACAGCTACCCAATCAGTATCACATATAAAAAGCAAATCACATTCAACGAAAATCCATTGCAATAATAACTTTCTGGAAAATAATTTATTTACATCTTTTGATAATAATATTTGGAATAAGAAAAGAAATATTGGTCACGAGATGTAGAGTCTAAATGAAATAATGGAATACCATGATAAGAAAAATTGGTAAAATTTTAAAAATAACGCGATCATGTTAAATAATTTAATATTGAAGCCATCTAAACCCGTCAAAAAAAAACTTGTTGCTACAGAATTATGTGACGGAATTGCGGAACTGAATGAAGGTCGACAAAACAGACTCGAACAGTTATCGAAAGGTAAAATCCCCTATCGTTATGGTTAAAAACCCAAATGGAAAGTATAGGTTTTGCTTGAACTTTAGGAATGTTAATAAAATTACTTGGAAAGACTTGTACCATATACCACTAATGACGAAAATTCTATATAACCTAAGATCGGCTAAATATATCTCTAAAATGAATTTACATTGGGTATACAACCAAATTCAACTGGAGGAAGACTCGGAACAAAAACAGCTTTCACAGACCCTGAAAAGGGAATTTATCAATTCAAGCAAATGCCATTTGGTTTGACCAACTCTCCAGAAACTTTGCAGATACTGTTGGCAAAAATCATTAGACCTGAATTAGAACCAAAGATATTTTGTTCTCCGGACGATATTGTGATCGTTACTCAGACCTTTGACAAACACTTACACTACTTAAATCTTGTTCTAGGCAAACTTAATGAGGCTGGGTTAATGATCAGCCCGGACAAATGTGAGTACGGCTGTTCAGAAATAAGGTAGCTTGGTTTTGTGGTTAATAATAAAGGTTTGGAAGTTGACGAGGAAAAAATTAAACCAATACTTGAATTCCCTAGAATAAAGACAATTAAACAATTGCAGAGATTGATAGGAATAACCTGTTGACATAGGAGATTTATGCCAAGCTTTTTGAAATTGTAGAACTGCTTAACAAACTTCGGCACCTATTTTATCGTGTCCAGATTTTTCTCAGCCTTTTCACGTAGAAACATACGCGAGCAATACGGGATTATGCGCAGTTTTAACTCAAAATATAACTGGGGGAAATTGTATTTTCGCGTACGCAAGCAGAGGCTTAAATAGTGCAGAGAAAAATACTCAAGCTCAGAAAAAAAATGTTTAGCGGTTGTATGGGCACTCAGAAAGCTTAGACCGTATTTGGAGGGATATAGCTTTAGAGTAATAACCGATCATATATCCTCAAAATAGCTTCATAATCTAAAGAATTCAACTGGACGGTTGGCCAGGTGGGCACTAGAACTGTTGGAATATGATTATGAAGTCGTATATAGGAAAGGTAGCTAAAATTGGGCCCCGGATGCGTTATCTAGGACCATAGGGCCAAATCAGTAGATAGTCTCAATATTATCATGCAGTATCGAAAAAACGGATGAGGATTTCCCTGACGAGACAGACGAATAGTATAAATAAAAATAAAAACAAGTCCAGGCTAATTCTGAAGAACACGAAAAATGGGGCATTAGGAATGAACAATTATATTTTTAAAAACCAAACCCATTGAAAACAGCTTTACTGCTAGATGAGAATCCTTGGAAATTGACAAATCCAAAAAAGTTAAGAATTCCTACAATATCTGCATTCCTGCAAATATCTGCATTCGTACTCAGATCTTATTAAATATGTGAAACGGTGCGGTATTTGTCAGTGTATAAAACCAAATAATAAAAAGGCAGGTTTTTATGGGCAAAAGAATCATCGAAGAACCGTGAACCGTAGTTGCTGCCGACATAATGGGGCCGCTAACAATTTCTAGAACAAAAAAGAACGAATATCTCTTGGTTTTTGTGGATTTATTCATAAAATGGATAGAACTAATTCTCATTGGAAAAGCGAATGGTAAAAAATAGAAACCGAGTTTCATAGAATGGCAATCGCTCGTTTTGGAACGCCTAGGATTCTATAGACCGACCATGGAAAAGAGTTTGTAAACAAAGCCATGAGAGAATTAAGGACCAAGTATAGTGATTCACTTGTAATTCATGCAATTCAAGGAATTCATGGAATGCAAATGATTCAAGGAATTCAGGGAATTAACGAAATTCATGGAATTCGCGGAATTCAAGGAACCCAAGAAACTCATGCAAATCACAGAATTCAATGAATTCATGGAATACAAGGAATTCAAGAAACTCATGCAATTCACAGAAATTATACAATTCATGGCATTCAGGGAATTGAAGGAATACATGGAATTCAGGGAAATCACGAAATTCACGGAATTAGCTGAGTTCACGGAATTCATGGAATTCGCGGAATTCCCGGAGTTCATGGAGATCACAGAGTTCACGGAATTCACAGAGGTCACGGAATTTATGCAATTCACGGAATTTATGCAATTCGCGGAATTTATGCAATTCACAGCATTTACGGAATTGACAGAATTCACGGAATTCAGAGAAATCATGGACTTCACGAAAGGAAACAAATTCATGGAAGTCAGGGAATACACGGAAATCACCGAATTCAGTGAATTCACCGAATTCAGTGAATTCACGGAATTCAGGGAATTCCCGGAATGCAAGGAATTCACAAAATTCAAAGAATTCGCGAAATTCAAGGAATTCACCAAATTGACGGAATTCACGGAGTTCAATAAATTCATGGAATTCGCGAAATTCACGAACTTTTAGGAATTCTTGGAATTAATGGAATTTAAGGAATTAATGAAATTCAAATGATTCCAGAAATTCAGGGATTTCACGAAATTCATGGAATTCATAGAATTCAGGAAACTCATGCAAATCACAGAATTCAAGGAATTCATCGAATACAGAGAATTCAGGGAATTCACGGAATGCAAGGAATTCACGAGATTCAAGGAATTCGCGAAATTCACGGCATTCAGGGAAATCGCGGAATTCAGGGAAATCGCGGACTTCAGGAAATTAAAGAAATTCACGGAATTCAGAGAATACACGGAAAACACCGGAATCAGGTAATTCACGAAAATCATCGAATTCATTGAATTCACAGAATGCAGTAAATTCACGGAATGCAAGGAATTTACGGAATTGAAGGAGTTCACGGAATTCACGGTATACAAGGAATTCGTAGAATTCATGGAATTGAAGGAATTGATGGAATTGGTGGAATTCACGGCATTCACGAAATTCACGGAATACTTGGAATTTACGGAATTTAAGGAATTCACGAAATTCATGGAATTCAAGGAAATCACGAAATTGATGGAATTCACGAAATTTATGCAATTCACAGAATTTACGGCATTCAAGGAATTCACAGAATTAATGGAATTCAGGGAAATCACGGAATTCGGGAAATCACGGAATTCGGGAAATTAACGAAATTCATGGAATTTAGGGAATACACGGAAATCACCGCAGTCAGGGAATTCTCGAAATCCAGGGAATACACGGAAATCATTGAATCCAGGAAATTCACGGAAATAAAGGAATTCACAGAAATCACGGAATTAAGGAAATTCACAGAATACACGGTATTCAAGGAATTCACAGAATGCATGGAATTCATGGAATCCAGAGAATACAGGAAAATCACCGAATTCAGTGAATTGACGGAATTCAAACATTCACGGAATTTAAGATATTCACGGAATTCACGGAATTTATTGAATTAAAGGAATTCAACGAATTCACGGAATTTATGGAATTAAAAGAATTCAAGGAATTCATGGAATTCAATGTTTTATGCAATTCATGGAATTCACGACATTCAAGGAATTCACGGAATACATAGAATTCAGGGAAATCACGGAATTCAAGGAATTCACGGTATTTAGGGAATGCATGGAATTTAGGGAATACACGGATATCATCGAATTCAGGGGATTTACGGAATTCCGGGAATTCACGGAATTCAAGGAATTCAGGAAAGTCAAGAAATTCAGGGAATTCAAGGAATTCGGGGAATTCAAAGAATTCACGGAATCCATAGAATTCAGGAAAATCACGAAATTCGGGTAATACACCGAAATGACAGAATTCAGAGAATTCAAGGAATTCACGAAATTCAAGGAATTCACGGAATTCACGAAATTCAAGGAATTCACGGAATTCACGAAATTCAAGGAATTCACGAAATTCAAGGAATTCACGAAATTCAAGGAATTTACGGAATTCGCGGATTTCACGGAATTTATGAAACTCACGTTTTACATCCCAAAAATTTCAAATTTAATCATAACACCGAATGATAAACGCATCACAGTAGGTAACTACCTATATGGTCAGTCGCAACTAGTTAACTATACGTGGCCAGTGATAAATAAGAGACGGTCGATGAGGAAGTCAGCGCGAGCTGATTAGCGATGTTATACCATGAGCATACCGACCTACTTAACCATCGGTAATGCAGAGATGCTTAGGTCATTAAATTAACATAGAATCACACATTATACCCTCCTAGTGAAGGATAATAGAATTATATACCATCATAGTATATTGACTAATTATGATTGAATAATCACGCAAATAGTAATAAAAAATGTAACCAAATCACTACCAAAATCAATATAACTGAAAAGGGTATAGTTCAATTAATAAAAATGAAGTATAAAACATAGTCAGTGAACGAGTACGTGACTATCGAGCATTTCTCGATTCGTACGTGCCATGTGAACTTTTCTCGATTCGTACGTACCATGTAAACTTTTTTGACTCGAACGTGCCATGTGATCTTTTTCCAAAGTGTACGTGACTTTAAAAGAAGCTTTTTCCTATATAAACCCCAGACTCACCCCTGATGGTTGTCTTCACGTTTCAAGCAGTCTTACTGTTAACTATAACTTTGAAGTACGAACCGCTTGGGTCAAGTCGCGATATTATGAACACTGTGAAATATTCCTCAACGAAGAACCGCTTTGCACAAGTCGCATGCATCGTCAAATAGTACAGAAATCTAAGTGTAAACAAAGTCCCTTCGGCTTTCGGTCGTCGTATAAATTGATTTCGAATTACTCGTGAAAATAAATTGAAACGCGCGGTAGAATTTCGTCGATATTCTACAACGTATCGGGGATATCATCGACATACAAATCTTCTTTTGCCCTTTTGGACTGAAAGGTAGCGTAAGTTTTTATCTATTAATTTTACTGTAATTCCTTTTCTATTCTCATGTTCTAATAAATATTTACTATTTCAATTACTGTCATATACTCTAAATTTTCACAATCCCCTTAGATTGATGAAGAGCAAACGATCCCACAATAATATAAATAGTCAGGCTTTACCAATCTGACTTAATCAGCCCATTTAACCTCCCTTACGTAACCTATTACCAACCTACCCTAGCCTTTGCTCGGGACGTGACAGCTGATTTGGTGGCAGCGGTGGGATTGCCACTTTTCGTTTAAATTCAGTGCTTTTATTAAAAATTCTAAATTCAGAGTAGTATTGAAATAAAAATTTTGTTTAGGCGTTGTTATACTTCGCGTGCTCGCAAGCCCTGCCATCGTTAACAAACCTACGAAATATCCTGAATTAACCTTGCATGTACTTCTTGTAGCAAGATTGTGCATGTGAAGGGTTTAAAACAGCAAAAATTTCAAATTGTTAATCAACGTTCTGCGAATGAAGAAGGAACTTTAAACATTTGTTAAAATTCAAAAATGTGATATTTTGTACGATCTTAAAATCCCAGATTCCTTCAAAAATCATAATCGTGTTAAAATCCAATCTGAAAAGGGAACAAAAGGAAAATAATTAATCAACATTCATCATTTTATCTCATTTTCTGTGTTTTTTTTAACTACACGCGATTCAGATCATACAATTCATTGAATTATTATCATTACGCTAGCAATTTTGTGACAGCCCAAGCTGTCCTTACAGAGCCTTTCATAATACACGTACTCTTTTGCTCGCTTTTTGTCAAAGCGCAACTTTCCGATTTTTACTGCCTTTTCCACTGCACCATAGAGACAACTCCTTATTAGTGATGAATGCGCCATTGCGGTCAAGCATTTTGCTCGCATTATAGCGAATGCTACTTCGTCTGAGAAACACAATTATCACTTCAGCTGAGTTGTCACTTTTATACAAAGAACGCACTTATAATAGAGTAATTTTCATAAAATATTCGAATCTTAACATTTGTTAAAAGTAAAGATCTGCCAATCATTCAAAAATAATTAATAAATAAAATTTCAAAGGAATTGAAATAACCATTGCTCGAAATTGCCTTTTTTTAAGACCCATTCGTGAATATTCGCTTAATTCAGATGAATAAAACAGCATCCCTTATCGAGATCAATCAATTAGAAATGTTGATAACCACCTTCTTTCTCAAACAAATACAACATAATCTATACTTAGCCCTAAAGAGAGTTCAAACGGTTTAATGAATTTAAACCAACACAT